>WAAD01035232.1:1424-40621 GCA_013389945.1 Fregata magnificens
GTTGGACTCAATGATCCTTGTGGGTCCCTTCCAACTCAGGACATTCTATAGTTCTGTGATTCTATGATTAAAAAAAAAGGTTGATTTATTTCAGAAATGAGTATGACTGATTTTTACTTCACTTCGAGTGTATGAGTATTTGTTTTTCACAAATAACGGTACTTTTTTATTGAATAATGTCAAATAATGTTTCTGCATTTTCTCTGTAGTATGTTTTGTTTGACTTAGTGTGTCATCATGGATTTTTAAATTTACTTTTCTGCCTCTTCTTGCCATGGCTTACAGACAAATAAATCTGCAGGAGTTTGATTGTGTCACACATACACACTCTCATTTTCACAGAAATAAACACAATTACTTACTCAGTTCTTGATTAGATATCTCCATATTCAAATGAGGCTCAGCCAGTGGATTAAGTGGAATAAACACATGTTTTCTGTGCATCAGGCACAAGAAGGAGTGAGGTACAGTGACTGCTTTTGGCTCCAAACACTACACTTGTGTTTTCATGCCTGCTATAGAGTATATTTCATTATCCATAGCACCTGAAGGCCAATGAGCCAACCAGGGATTTCTGGTTCACTGGCGTTTCAGGTACCCAGCCTTCCTTGGAAGTCCTGGCCACGCTGTTTCCCCCAGTACACAGAGAGGAGCTAATCACATCAGGTTGGCTCAACACTGCAGGGAAACTCCCAGGCTAGAGAGGTCAGTTATCTTTCCTTCTCCATGGAGGTAGGATCAGAACTAGGCTCTGGACTGAACATTAGGCATTGACTGAGGCATCCCAAAGAGCCAGACACTCAAATTTTTGGTCTTGAAGCCAAGAAGAAAATGGTGTCCTTAGTATCCTTGTTACCCCAGAATACCTTCTGGAACAGTTCATGTAGGAGAGTCACAGACACCTCAGACTTTCGGACTTGCTTTTTAAGGATATGAAAAAAACCACTGTAGTATCTTTGAAACAAAGATGTGGATTAAGTCTGTTGCTATCAGCCACTGATTTTGGAAAGTTACCAAGATACCCTGGAAAGCGAACAGCAATTACACATAGAGTGAGAGGCAGAGGCTAGGTGACAGAAGACTTTCAGTGACATTCAAGATTAACAAAATATTTTTAATTGTCTCAGAAGAATTTACACAGTGATATTTTACATCCTTCACACATTATCTTACTTTCTGAATTTGGTTCATTTCACATGTGAATAAAGGGGAAATTGCACATCTGTGGTTTTATGAGAAACACTTCGCATATCCTGAAACTTTGGAGTGCAACAGCCTTCACCACTTGGGATGGGTGATAACCGAACATTGCAATGACAGATGTTTTTTCATTTGCTGGCCGTTTTGGGGAGTCCTGAAATTCCTAATTAGTATGTGGTACCTTCCTGGAATCCAAAATGAGAAAAACTGGGTTATTTCTGAGATTACTCCCACCATGGGAAAATAGCTTGCTACTGAGCTTCTGAAATGTTTAAAGGCATCACTGGTAAATGCTTATGAGAGTCACTTAAAGAAATGAAGAACTCTCTGCTAATAGTCAGAAGGGCAATACGTGTGTGTGTGTGTGTACGTACGTGTGTGTGAAAATTGCCACTAGCTTAAAAAGTAATTTCTTTGATATCATTGTGTGAAGCTCTGTGTTACCTCAAGCTATGTTTGATTTATAGCCAGCTGTTAATCTGGTTACAAATCTGAATATTAGAGAAATTAAGATCATCACCGTACCAACTGCTAAACAAATTGCTCATGAACTGCAAGACAAACGAGCAGGTGGCTGCAACAGGTTTGGCATTCTGCAGTCCCCAGACTGCACCCATTGAAGTAACAACAGGAAAAATAAAATTCTGCAAATCTGACAGTAGTTGTGATTACTTACAAAGTCTGAGAGAAAGAATGAGACAATGGCTACTGTTCTTTCTACTTCATTTGGTGGAAATGAATGGGAATATGTGATAGAAATATCACAGACTAATTTTACAGTTTTGTGAAAAGTTAGGAAAGTACTTACCTTTTGAACGAAAGTGGCAAACATTAAAAATATTAGTAACACTTTTTCTCTTTTTTCTGACTAGCTTTCATTTGGATCAAGTCTTCCAGAAGAGGCCTTTCTCATAGAAATCATTAGTCACTCATACCTACTACCAACATTATGAAAATAAGGAAAATGGAGAAAACAGAAATCAAATTAATACTGTACATTAGTTATTCTGGGTATTTTCATGGCAGATCAGGCAAATTTTAGCATCCATCTCAACTGTGCCTGTGAGTAATATCACTTCACTGCTCCTAGTAATATCTGCAGCCAACTACGAAAGCTCAAAGCAGTTACCTCCCTACTTTGATATTTACCTCACTTCAGAGTCACTGCTTTCTAGGGTACAGTACTGCATCTGATAGATATGGCTGTACATACATGCCCTTCAATTTGCATACATGAAAATGCATTTTGGTTAATTGGACCCATTGTACCGAATAATCCAGACTGCACTGTCTGGTTGTCTTTTGTCAGTTTTTTAGTCTTTCATCAGCCTTCTTTAGATTTATGATCTATGGGTTTATGATTTTTTGTGGAACATATGGAACACCCCTAGAGTCAGACGTACTGTCTTCAGGATCCCAAAGGAAATATTTCTATTTTGTAACTTTTTAAATGAATAACTTCACTTTGGGAGATTTTAATAATTTTTAAATCTACTCACTGAGGACTTCATTCGCATTAAACATTGATTCCTACTTATGCAGTTGTAGATGAATCATCCCACCAAAGACTCAATACCAAGAAATGTTCCTTATTCGGGAATCATTTTTGTTACCTTTTATTGCTTCTCCACTATCAAGTGCCATGGTGCAAAAGGAGTGAATCTGTAGAGGTTACAGCTCTGAGGACCTGTCATCTACACTACACGCACTTCAGTGATTTTACTTAAGGCAAGTTTTAATGTGGACTGAACCCCGACATGGCTGGTACATGTAGGTATGGTAGGTGCACAGTAGGAACCAGTCCCAAGCATCCTCTAGTTTCATCAGTCTGGAAGGAATCCAATTTGTGCACTGCTGCGAGATGAAAACCATGAAATGAGGCTGGATGCTGATTTGCTTCAAAGTTATAATTCTGACCCTATCAAAAATGCTAAGATAGACACCTCTTTGTTAACAAAACCAGCAAAATCATCCGAAAATGAGCCTATTACACACTATAGTCTCTATAAAATCCTTCTAGCTACCAACCTTTTATTCTTCATAGTCTAAATTCCTTTTCCATTTTCCTAATGTTTGATGTTAAGTTTATAACTAGCCAGGTGATCCTGCTTGACACTTTTAAGTAATTGCAAAACATCAACATACTTTGAGCCTTTTTTTATACTCCCAGAATTGTGGGGATTATAAAAATTAAACATTAAAGACCAGAGACTCCCAAGCAGTGTCAGTTAGAGCTTCCTAATAGAATTTATATTGGGTATGATAGTTTGAAAATTAGTTTAAATGTAGCAGATAATGGCTAATATGTTACTAATATCCTGGAAATATTTGTAAGCATCACAAAGCTACAAGCACCTTTTTTCTATTTGTTTCTTTTTCCTCTAAAACAGAAGATCATTGTAGTACTTTTTTCCCCCTTTTGGTAGCCCTAGCAACTGTGCCATTTTTATCTAATAAAAAATTATGAATATTGGAACTTTTTTCTCCCTTTTCAGTTCCTTATGTACTTCAGCTCCTTCTCCTTTCTTTTTTTAAGACACTGCAGTATGAATTTCTCTGGATTTTTCACTGATGCCTTCAGCTTGCCATTTTTTATTTATTCTGACTGTCTTTTCCTAACTCTTTTTAGTGTAACTAAATATGCTGTATATACACTTATTTCTAATTTTCACTTTCAATTCCTTTTTATAAGGATGCTTGTATTTCATGTATGCTTTCTTCATTTTTGGAACCTTGACACTTCTTCCTTCCCAAATTAACTTCCCTTAACAAATCCCACTTTTGATTGATGTTTCCATCTCCATTCTTTCCCATTTGTTGAATTTTACTTGTAATACTCATTAGTTTTTAAGGGGTTTTTGACAAGTGGGTTCATTAACTATTGGGGTTACCTCTGTTTCCAAGAAAAAATAGTAAATAGTTTTTGTATGAGATGATTGTATTTTGTATTTCCATTGTCTTCCAAAGAGAAACTGGACTAAAACTCTTTTTTATCTTTGACAGTTATTGGCTTGCAGAAGAGGTATTTTAAAGGGGATGCCTGGTCTGGGTTGGATTAAAGCTACTGGTTTAGGGCTAACAGACATGCTATCTAACCGGTAATCTTCAGCCATGGTTCATTGTCTGTTTAGTTTACTCGACTTTCAGTAACAAAGCAGCCAGATGGTTCCTCGGTGGAGATCATATGCATTGCATGCATGTAACACCAGGTTTTCTGCATATACCTTTAGATGTATTATTGTTTTCATAATCACCATAAGAGCTCTTTTGCAAGCTGTGTTAAACACTAATGTTCACTGAATATGTATCCATGTCCTGAGGATTACATTGGGGTCACCTCACCCTTCTGCAGGACTTGTACTCTGAACTGGGTATACAGATAAAAAAAAAAATAGACAAACTCAATTTCATATTTTAGGATGGGGTCCATATCCTTGGTTAATGTCTGTTGACGTAGGACTGTTAGACCTGTAATTGCCTCGGCACACCATCCAAGAGATTTTCCTCTGCTCATGACATGCTTCCTCGTAACTGGAGTATTTTTAAGTGTACACTTGACTAGGTCAACTGTAACGCAAAGACGTTCAAATAGCTTCTGACTCGCATAAAATTTCAGATAGTTCTTGCCTCCCTGGTATCACCTGTGTGATTCACCTCACCGAAAAGTGAGGGATCTAACCCAGACCAGGTGCTTATGTTATGCTTAAAATGAGCTTTACTCACAAGGGGAAATTTGTCTCATGTTTTCGCGTTCGCCTTCTCTTTCCAGTACGTGTTCGCTTTATGCAATTGTCAGTAACTGGACAGCTGTTAGGTGTTTAGGAAAAAAACCCAGACAAAACCAAACAAAAAACCACCCACAAAGCCATAAAACCCTTGAACAGCTAAAGCACAGACCCCTAATCTTTGGCCAGTTCAGCTGTCTCTTTAGGCAAGATGGTTGAGCCAGAATGAATAACAAATAAATTCACCACATTACAAATTCTTGGGTCAAAAGTAATTTTGAAATGATCATTTAATGAATCAAATCTTCAAAGTTAATTTACAATTATACATGTCTCTGAAGCAGAAAGCTCAGAACTCATTATTTGGCAGAGTCCAAGGCCAAGTATAGGTGCAATTTGGCCCAAAAAGCCTTTGGCTGGCAAAATGAGCGAGAAAGTGAATAAATATACTGGTCTTGGCTTTGGGAGTTATAGGCACATTTTAAACAGAATTGCCTCTAAACACAGCTGTAGAACTGAATCTCTGATGTAATAAAGCTGTCTGGTTTATGGCAGACATACATCAGCGCTGCTCTGATGGCTCAATCCGTTAGAATCACAGAGTGACAATAACTTCTTTGTGTATTCCAAATAAATCGTTGCTATCACTCAACATGTTTAGATAAATTGTAAATCATCTGGTCTAAGTTTTGCTTGAGAAATATAAAGCTGTTGGAGTTCAAGAGTGTGTGGAATTAACAGAGAAAAAGGTTGAAGATTTTATCTATTTCCTCCATCAACATGTTTATTTCACTCAAGGGACTTAACCACATGCATTTGGAAAATTAAAGTCACAAAACTAACACTTTAATAATTTTCTCCTCCTACATCCAGACTCATCAACAAGCCAATGAACTGTGAGTATATGTAGAAGCCTTTTAAAAGGAGAAAAAAAAATCATGTAAAAAGTCTAGGCAAGATTCTTTTATTGGTGTTTGAATCCAAACAACTTCACTCTAGAATAGAGTTGTAAACAAAAGATTTTCAAGGCAAGTGTTCATCTTGTTTTTAACTACATTTATATTTTTGCACATATAAAAGGAGTGAATCTTTTGCCCTAATTTGTACATGGAATTTTGTTTATTTAAAAGTGTGTGTCCATAGTGATTCTCTTAAACCATCAAAGTGGAGTTGACAGAAGTGCTTCTACTTCTAAGTGCAAAACTGCGCTTGGACCCACAATCTCCTGTTCACAGGATCACAGAATCACAGAATCACAGAATGGTTGGGGTTGGAAGGGACCTCTGGACATCATCTTGTCCAACCCCCCTGCTTGAGCAGGTACACCTAGAGCAGGGTGCACAGGACTGCAACCAGGCGGGTTTTGAATATTTCCAGACAAGGAGATTCCACAACCTCTCTGGGCAGCCTGTTCCACTGCTCTGTCACCCTCACAGTAAAGAAGCTTTTCCTCATGTTCAGCTGGAACTTCCTGTGTTCCAATTTGTGCCCATTGCCCCTTGTCCTGTCACTGGGCACCACTGAAAAGAGTCTGGCCCCATCCTCTTGACACCCACCCTTCAGATATTTGTAAGCAATAACAACATCCCCCCCTCAGTCTTCTCTTCTCCAAGCTGAACAGAGCCAGGTCTCTCAGCCTTTCCTCATCAGAGAGGTGCTCCAGTCCCCTGATCACCTTTGTGGCTCTCCGCTGGACTTGCTCCAGCAGTTCCCTGTCCTTCTTGAACTGGGGAGCCCAGAACTGGACACAGTACTCCAGATGTGGCCTCACTAGGGCAGAGTAGAGGGGGAGGATAGCCTCCCACGACCTGCTGGCCACACTCCTTTTTGTGCACGCCAGGATCCTGTTGGCCTTGGCCACAAGGGCACAGTGCTGGCTCCTGATCAGCCTGCTGTGCACCAGCACTCCCAGGTTCTTCTCAGCAGAGCTACTTTCCAGCAGGTCAACCCCCAGCCTCCCAGTTTGATATCGTTGGCAAACTTGCTGAGGGTATGCTCTATCCCTTTGTCCAGGTATTGAATATATTGAACAGGACTGGACCCAGTACAGACCCGTGGGGAACACCGCTAGATAGGGGCCTCCTACCAGACTCCATGCCGTTGATCACAACCCTCTGATCTGTTCACTCGCTATTGATACATATCTTCCCATGTAGTAAAGACATGACAGGAAGTGAAATAAGTGATATATTTATATAAATACGTATACATATATAAGTGTATATACATACGTATGTGCATGTACAGGTACATGTACATAGACATAGACATAAAGCTGGTCTTGCTGACACATGAGAATGAGGGGGTGTATGCTATTTTTCAGAAGAAGTTTAACTTCTTCTGCATATTAAAACAAATTCAGAGTTTTAATTTGATCAGTTAGGCATTCTGTAGCTCCCTGTATGCTACAAAAGCAAAGTTTAAAGTTCTTCCCCTGATCTCAAAGCATTTGATGTCCAACATGAATCAAATAATATTTCGGGAGATCTTTGTTTAAACTTTTTTTTTTCTTGAAAATATACCTATGCCAATTAGATGTTATTTTTATATGATGAGACTTTCTTAAACTGATCATAAAATAACAAATAAAACTAAATTATAGGAAGTTCAGTAAGAAGAATTTTTCTTTAAAATCCAAAGTTTGGACTAGATTATCTGTTACACATTGCTAAATTGGTGTATGTTGCAAATCTGTTACTTTCACCACTGTTTTCAGCCAAAATCATGTGGTTCTCAGCCTGGTACGGTTTAGACCAGACTGGGAGGTCAGCATGAGTCTGTTCACAAGTTCACAAGAACAGCCAGGAAACAGTTTTGATCAGCTTTCCACAAGCTGAAATCTGTCATATCCAAGCAGCACTCACAGCTGGGTAAGTGTGGCTGGTTTCCAGATTATTTCGCTATGCTTCTCGGAGAAGCTGGGATGAGACAGGAGAACCAGCTTGGTACTGTCAGCATGTTCTAACTGACTTGGACAAGTTTGGAAAACTGACTTAATCAGTTAAAACTAGACTAGAACCCACAAAAATGCTCACTACAATCCTGTTGTGATTCCCGTTGCAAATTAGCTCTTGTTTCCCAAAAAAGTCCACTACAGTTTGATGAGAACCCAATTCTGAGGAGTTTCACTGAGTGGTGAATAAAACCAGTGAAAAGTAATCTTCCGTTATGCTGCAGTATCTTAGTCATCTTTGATTACTGCAAAGGCTGACTTTTTTTGATTAAGTTACTGGAGACAGTGGGCCCGATACTGCAACATCCTGATCCTGGAACTCCCTGGAGCTTCAACACAAGCTACAGCTGCTGCGTTTTTTCCTGGCAGATACCAGTCTGAGCTGAGTGGGTTGGTCAGAACAGGCGGCACCACAGCTGCAGCACGGCAAGTCGCTGTGCAAAGTGGATGCTGTGCACTAGCACTCATATAAATGAAACACAGCTCGTGTTATCAAGTAAGAACATTACATACGCTTTATGCAGTTATAGGTGCCTTTTCTATGCATAAAGTGATGAAAAAGCATCAGCTGATTGTTGACTAGTTGATTGAGCACCGTTGTTGCTCAATTGAATTATGTTACATGTGTCTTTTATATGCTCAATTCTAGAAAGAAAAGCCTGAGCCTGCAAGTAGCAAAGACAAAACATTAATCCTAATTTAAGATACTGATAAGGAGATGGACATTTTTCTTTGTTACCATATACCTCCCACTCGCCATTGCTATGTCTCATCCTCTTTATTTTTCACCATGTTTGTTTCGCTAAATTATGGCTTCAGTCTCTACTGCCAGGGATGGTTATTTGTAACAATCTTCTCCATGAAAACAATAACATAAAAGCTGTGAGCTCAAAGCAGAACAAGGCAGTCTCTGAACATTTTGAATGGGTACAATGGTACAGAGTGGCTTTTGCCAGAGAAAAGGAAGTTGCAGTAATTGCTGTGATATGAGGAGAGGTCTGCATGTGAATTCATAGTAAAGAACTTATTTCTGAGTTTTCTTTTGGAATAATGTACTTACTTTTGACATAGCTTTAAAGAAAGAATCGACAAGAAGACTGAGAAGAGATGATGGTGAAAGAAATAATAAGCGCTGTGGTTCAGACATGTTAATATTTATAAGGTGATTTCAAAAAGACTGGAGGAATTTTGGTTTGGACAGGAGAAAATTCAGGAATGGCAGAGAAGAGCTTGTGTTGTACTGCCTTTTTCATCTTAGAATCATTTATATTGGAAAAAACCCTTAAGATCATCGCATCCAAATCTTCTCAATAGGTAGAAATGTCTGTGCAGGGAGGGCAGTGTCTCCTCCTGGCAGGATTCTGTCTCATTTCTTATGAAGTCTGTCACTAGGTGTCTACATGAAAAAAAGGCAAATGCTTTCCTCAGTGCACTGACAGAAATAAGTTTGTGACTGTGGGTTGTTCAGAAATAACAGAAAGGAACAATCTAATCTTGGTTGATTTTACCTGGTAAAGTTTAGTATTGGATAAGAACATAATCAATAAATTAGTGATCATTGTGCAAGGAAAGATGGATGAAACAGCCATTCTTTTAATATGATTTTCACTCAAAGTCTTCCAATGAGAGAGAAATATATGAAAATTAACAGGCTCCACTGACTGACACCTACACGTACACACACACCCATCTCATTTTTCCCATTTCAGGTGGTAGATGCCCCATCTCTGGAAATGGTCAAGGTCAGGTTGGATGGGGCTCTGCGCAACCTGATCTAGTTGAAGATGTCCCTGCTCATTGCATGGGGCTTGGACTAGATGACCTTTAAAGGTCCCTTCCAACCCAAACTATTCTATGATTCCATGATTCTATGATTCTATGATTATATTTAAAACTATAAAAATTTTCTGTTTGAAAGAAACAATTTTCTCCTGAAATCCATAGATGTTTAATTGACCTGAATGGCATTCAAGAGTTCATATCTGTATGCATTTTTTCACAGTTTTGTTTGCCTCAGGACATGGCTCAGCATGACTGATACTCCATCTTCTGAAACCAGGGCTGAGTTTTAGCACAATAGATGGAAAAAGCTTTGATGATTGATAAGCATCCGTAAAATTAGAGCAATGAAATGAGATTATCATTTTCTAGACTACATCTTCTCTACTAATATTGCGATTTGGAAAAGTGGCTGTAGTGCCATCTGCTGTTGTCCTAATGGGCAAAATATATCCCAACAGATTTTCCTCTAGTGCTAGGGATTGGTTATTGCAATGTATGAAATATAAATTGTTAAAGCTCACAGAGAACTCTATGCTGGTGTAATACAAAAGATGAAGGTATTAGGAAAAGCACAAAGTACATTTTTTCTGTAATGAGTGCATTAATCTGAAAATCACAACACGATCTTGAAACTGATATTCACACATCTATTTATGTGATCCTGCTCCCTTTTGGCCCCTCTTGAGTATCTGTGTTTCCGAACTTCTTCCATTTGTCCTTAAGTTCTATGTTGAGAAGAAACAGAAAATAAAATCGAAGTAGTCTTGGAGTATTGTGGAGAAATCTAGATGGAAGAAAGAATCACCAGGATAGACAGTTTGAGGAAAGAAAGACAGAATATTTATGAGAGGAAGAATAGCTGCAAATATGAAGTTGAACAATTTGCATTTCATTAACAGAAAGAAAAATTAAAGTGTTTACAATGATTATATTGATGAATATTTTCATTCCTCAGAATAAGAGGAGTAAAACCTGAAAGCTGGTTTTGGGCCATAAAATTAAAGGTGAAGATCCAAGACTCCTAGTTACATTTACAACAGAAAGTAAACTGGGGCCAAGATATGGGCTTCAAATTTGGCCCTCAGCTGTAGACACTACTGAGTTGTCAGGATGCACATTTACACAGATTTGGTCTGTTCCAGCTAGCACTTTTCCAGGCAATGGCTAGGCATGCTTAGGATAGAACGGGACAATAGCTCATCTTCAGTGCACTCACCAGGCAGGTGCAAGACAACCAGGGGATCAGGCGCAGCCAGCATGGGTTCATGAAAGGCAGGTCCTGCCTGACCAACATGATCTCCTTCTATGACCAGGTGACTTGCCTAGTGGATGAGTACAAGGCTGTGGATGTTGTCTACCTGGACTTTAGTAAGGCCTTCGACACTGTCTCCCATGGCATTCTCCTGGAGAAGCTGGCAGCTCATGACCTGGATGGGCATTCTCTTTGCTGGGTAAAAAACTGGCTGGATGGCCGAGCCCAGAGAGTGGTGGTGGAAGGAGTTAAATCCAGTTGGCGGCCGGTCACGAGCGGTGTTCCCCAGGGCTCAGTTCTGGGGCCGGTCTTGTTTAACGCCTTTATCAATGGTCTGGATGAGGGGATTGAGTGCACCCTCAGCAAGTTTGCAGATGACACCAAGTTGGGCAGGAGTGTCGATCTGCTCAAGGGTAGGAAGGCTTTGCAGAGGGATCTGGATAGGCTGGGTCGATGGGCCGAGGCCAACTGTATGAGGTTTAACAAGGCCAAGTGCCGGGTCCTGCACTTTGGTCACAACAACCCCATGCAACGCTACAGGCTTGGGGAAGAGTGGCTGGAGAGCTGCCCGGCGGAAAAGGACCTGGGGGTGCTAGTCAACAGCCGGCTTGAAGANAAGTCTTCTGAGGAGCAGCTGAGGGAACTGGGGTTGTTTAGTTTGGAGAAGAGGAGGCTGAGGGGAGACCTTATCATTCTCTACAACTACCTGAAAGGAGGTTGTAGTGAAGCGGGTGTTGGACTCTTCTCCCAAGAAACTAGCGATAGGACGAGAGGGAATGGCCTCAAGTTGCGTCAGGGGAGGTTTAGACTGGATATCAAGAAAAACTTCTTTACCGAAAGAGTGGTTAAGCATTGGAACAGGCTGCCCAGAGAGGTGGTGGAGTCGTCATCCCTGGAGGCGTTCAAAAAAGGTGTAGACGTGGCACTCCAGGGCCTGGTTTAGGAGGCATGGTGGTGTTGGGTTGATGGTTGGACTTGATGATCTTATAGGTCTTTTCCAACCTTAATGATTCTATGATTCTATGATCCCAAAAAAGCAATTTTGGCAGAACGAGAGAGTTAAGCCATGCAGATGTGAATACTGCTATACCAGTTGCCCCCGGGCCAACAAATGGTCTCTAGACCATATTCTGAACAAGTCTAGAATATAGCCTGCTCCTTTTTCTTCTTATTTACTAAAACTGGCATTGTAGATATTCCTGACAACACTGAACACCTATCTGTGGCATAAATATATTGAAGGACAAATGGAAAGAATTTTGTGACTTTTGATATAGTCTTCCAAGTATACCTTTTGAGTCTCTCTTGATGGTCTCATAATGACTATATTTGCAAAAAAATTAGCTGACATTTTTATTATATTAAACACATATGATGCAAAGGTAATTCTTTAACAGAAAAGAGGAATATGGGTATGGAAAATATATAGCCAAAATTCTAGCCATCTTGATTATGCTACTAAAGCAATTTGGTTACTCACTGCAATTTAAGTTAAGATAATTAGGGAATAAACCAACAGCCTTTCAAAATCCATATCTACAGTTAAGTTCTTGAAACTCAATGTTTTTGCTACTTTCAGTTTAGTTTGTTCTCTCAGTGCCATAGTTTTATGACCTCTAATATTGTTTACTCTAAGCGCTCATGTCAAGGACAATTATATCAGCAACCAGCGCTAGGCTCCACTTCATGGGTTACACTAGTAGGGGATGCATATACAATATCCAGGACTTCTCTGTAGCAGAAACATGAATATCTGCTAAATTTGATCAAACATAAATAAAAGTAAAAATCTACTCTCTGTTCTTGCTCTCTGTTTAGGGATTCAGGCCTTTGTGACACACATACACAGACTCTGTGTTCTCTTCTGCTGATCCCCAGCTTGTCTCACTTTGAAATGACCACCCTTTCAGAAGTTTTCCTTTTAAAAATGTCTAATAGACGGGAAAGAACCAGGATAAAGAGTGAGACCAACGCAGTGTGCTCACTTTTCCAATACTAGGTGCCAATATTGCAGTCTAGCTGTAGGACTCATTATTCTGTAGTCTCGGGTGAGGCTATAAGTCCCACCTGATTTTGAAGTGGATAGAAAGGGACCTCTGGTTAGGCAGTGTTATCCTGGGAGCAAATGGAGTATAGGTATCTGGACTAGGCTATTTGCAACTAGCTGGAGGGCTGGATGGTTGTCTTGACCTTTGTTAAGGAGTAACAGAAGTTTATGTTCTCCCCTTTGGTATTTCTTGAAGGCACCACGTCATCCCTGCCAGAGCATGGGTTTATGTCCATACAATGCAGATAGGAGATGACTGTGCCCATTTAAACAACCTCTTTTTACAATGTGTACTTCTTTGTCCAAGATGCTCTTCTGTCTTGTTTATTAATGGTATATTTTTGGAGGTTTCCATTATTATTTATTTATTGGATTTTAATGGTCTTGCCAAGGTTATGAGTGCCTTGGCAGGGGAACTTGATAAATTCTTTTCTTGCTATTGCTGGCTTAGTCTAGCTTAGTCACATGAATTTAATCATGATGGTGACATCTGGCAATTTTGCAAAATAGAGCCCATTAAAAGTCAATTCTTTTTAAAATCTGACTGTTCGTTAAGTATGAACAATTACTCCTCCTTAGATCTTTTTAGCATATTCATAACCAAGATTTGCAATAATATCATTGTAATAATTTATCATAAAATCAGGTTGTATACACCTGAACACATAAAGAATATGCATACATCTTGATGCATTAATAATTTTGTTTGAGGAGTTAAGGTACTTTATTATCTTCTATTTATGCTGCAAATATTATTTATTATTTCTTGCTTTCTATTTTTCAAGATTGCTAAGACCAGTGTTATATATTGTTTGGATAGATTAAAATTTCAAACATCTTTCGTCTAGTTCTGTATTAAAACAAGACATTCTCAATTCTGTCATAAGTTACAAATAATGGTTGTATTACACCAACAAAAAAAAAAAGCAACTGCACAGCTGGTGACATTTATGTGCCATGAACTGTGAACTAATGTGTTATAAAAGGAAATTAGTAAGATACATTTATCAAAACTGGAAGGGTGCAAAGTGAGGATTATGCCACTGTTACTTCCATTTACTTTTATAGATGAAATACTTTTTTTTTTTTTTAACATCCTGAAATGAGCTGTCAGGTCTGCCTGTCCCTCGCAATCAACAGAACTTCTACCTTCCCAGCGTTTGGTGTGCAGTCACTCGTGAACACCTTCTGAATATCCTTATAGGTTCTTGACCTTGACCATGCTGTCTCCTCCAGCATGAAAGAGGTTTGCACAATAGCATAGCCAAACTTTTTCATACAATCATGCAATCAATACTAAAGAAATGGATAATAGAAGTGCTGCTTATATCTAGTTCCTGCTCAGGGTTAAGCTTCCTAATCTTGATAATTCTTGCACAGGATTTACAAGTTCAGATAATTAAAGATTATATTCTACCTCCAGCACAAGGTGGGTTTAGAACAAACTATCTGGAGATCAAACTGTCTCTCTTGTTACCAGTGCATTAAGCTAAGATGTCTGTTTAGGTAGACTTGGATTTCTTTGTGGCTTTTCATGTGAGAGTGACACAATGTGAATTAGTTTGTCATGGAAGAAAGAACCCTAGAAAAGCAGGGTGATAGAATCACTAAATCACACAAACATTCAGGCTGGGACCTCCAGAGGTCTCTAGTATCTCCTGCTTAAAGCAGGGGCAACACTAAATTCAAACCAGGTTACTCAGGGCTTTGTTCAGTTAGATCTTGAAAAGCTACATGATGGAGACTGCACAACTTCCCTGGGCAGGCTGCTCCACTGCCTGACTGTCCTTATGGGGAAAAAGTTGTTCCTCATTTACAGTCAGAACCTGCCTTAGTTCAATTTATGCCTATTGTTTTCCGTTCTTCCACCATGGACCATGTATATATATATATCTCCATCTGCTTTCAACTTATAAACAGTGTCTCATTTTCTTACTATGCCCCTTCATAAAGAGCCTGACTCCATCTGCTTGGTAACCTCCTCTTAGGTATTGGAAGGCTGCTATTGGGACCTCCCCAAGGCTAAAAAAGCCCTTTTCTCTCAGCCTCTCTTCATACTTCATGTGCTCTAGTCCCCTGACCATCCTCTATACTTGCTTAACTTCATCAACACCCTTCTTGCTCTGCGGGGTCCAAAACTGGATGCATTATTCCAGGTGTGGTCTAGTAAGCACCAAGTAAAGGGGGGTAATCACTCCCCTCAATCCCCTGGCCATGCTCCTGTTATTGCAGCCAAGGATTCTGTAGCATTCATCACTGCCAGGTGGCTCATGTTTAGCCAACTGTACACCGGGATACCCAGGTTCTGTTCAGCAAAGCTGCTCCATAGCTGCATGGTCTCCAACCTCTACCAACACACAGACGTGTGAGGTACAGGACTTGCATTTGCTGAATTTCATTAAGTTCCCGTCAGCCAACTCCTCTAGCCTGGGTCCCTTCGAGTGGTAGCCATGCCCTCAAGCGTATTGACTGCATTCTACGCTTTGGTGACATCTGCAAATTTGGTGAGGGTACATGAGAAACTGCATCTCCAGAACTGCCAGTGTTACAGTCCCACAATGGTAGATTAGCCCTCTTGTCCTTTTCAGCCTTTAAGGCAAACACTGTAAAAAAATTCGTCAGAGGAAAATGACAATTAGAAGTAAAGGACACACAAATCCCTAGCAAATATTCCCTGAAAATGACGACATGGACCCTATCAACATAGCCCAGTACTTCAGTGGCTGACAGGTATTTACAGAAGCTGAACCCAGCAAGAGTCACACCAGTGGTGAGGAAACTAAAGCACCTCTGATGCTTTGATACCTCTGGGCCGTGCAGGGTATGGAGGAAAGCGCCTGCATTTCTTGCTGACACTAAGCTACAACATAGCCATGCTGCACTCCTGTGCCAGGGGTGAGACAGAGAACCCCATTTCACTCCTGCTGCAAATTGGCCTTAAAAATTCACATTTTCAACACCTCTCAGCCTTGTGATGTACCTGGGAATAAAACAAGGAGATGGATACTATCCGGGTTCTGACATACAAGGTTAATCAGCTGATCTCCTGTGTTCTCTGTGCTCAATGGCAGGAAATATGCAACTCTAAAAAGAGCAGGAGATCAGCAGAGACAGGCTGAAGCACCTTCTTCAGGAAGCTGTTTCTTGCCATTGACTTCAGCAGGAGACTATTAGGTGTTTTAACTGTTAACTGGAGGTGTCTAAATTTGCATAGCAATACATATCCTTGAGGTCTTTCACTTTCAGGATATTCCTGTGAAGGAAGAACATCTATGTCCCTAGCCAAGCTGTAGGAACAGAGAATATACCAGATATGAAGCTTTTTCCCAATTGTTATTTCAGCTTCCCATAGAGTTTTTGGGCATATTTGGATTCTCAGTTTTTACGTCTGAATTGCCCTAGAGATTAAGATTAGGATATTAAAGAGACAGCCCCAAAGACTGAGGGGAAAATTCATCTGACAGCTCTGCTGCACTGGCAAAAGTAAGACTTTTAGAATAAGGCTGAAGTTAATCTGTAAAAAAGAACTTTACTGGATGCAGCCCCAGAAAGCAGAAGGGACAATGACTGAGAACTGTAGTTTTTTAGCATCATCTTCCACAAGCACAAAACAAGTTATGGCAACCTTGCCTTGTCTAATACTTAGCAACACACATGGTCACAAAGAACATCCCCCCTAGGTAGTTCATCAAAATGATGGTCTTGACTGTAACTATCAAATCAAGGAAACCATTTTATTTAGGTTTACCTATAGAATTATTTGCATATTGTACTCGGTCTGGCTGAGGGGGAGTTGGTTTTCCCCCTGGCAGCCCGCTGTGCTCTGTGTCGGTGGCCGGAGGCGGCACCAGTGTCTGGCTGTGGCTGGGCGGTGCCTGCCCAGCCCCGGGGCTGCCGCTCTCCAACATTCCCCACCACCACCCCGTGGGCTGGGGGTGGATGGGATCTTGGGAGGGGGCGGCCAGGACAGCCGGCCCGGGCTGAGCGGGGCTATTCCGTACCGTGTGACGCCTGCTCAGGGATCAAAGCCGGGAGGCAGGAAGCANAATGAAAATTCTGATTCTAAGACATCTTTCCATATACTGTGCTATAACCTAAGTATGGGAACTGAAGAAAATTATTTAAAGAGTAAGAGAATTTATTTCCAGGTACTCTGTAGGATAAAGAATATTTCACCCAAGGTTGTGGTAAATAATCTCCAAAATTCAGCTGAATATAGCATTGCATTTATACGGACCCAAATCAGTCTACATAGGCATCGTTTCTCTGTCTATCTTTTAAGATTTTATCAATTCTTAGCTTTCTGTTTAGACCATTTGAATGTCTAAAAAAACCTTGCAGACTCAGACCAGACTTCAATCATTGTGTCAAGGGTATTATCAAAACCTAGTTATTTGCAAATTCACAGATTTCTTGCCCGTGAATAGGAGAGTCTCTTGAGAAACGGATGTGGAGTATTTGGAGTCTCTGCATGTAGTAGTCTTCTTACGGCTACCTAGCCATAGCTTCAGCTTTACCCAGGGAGGAGCTTCTGTCATTATTTTTTCCCCAGCATCTACAATATAAATCTGTAGACATATAAAGGGCTACTGGGATATGAGCTATTTATTTTTAGTCCTTCTAACCCCAAATAACTTTTGTGTGAATACTGTAGGTTATCATTTATCCACCAGTGATATAATCCATGGCATATTCCAGTACCTCTTCCTGGGTTGGCTTGAAAGGTTGTACAGGAGGAAGTGTACCATGAAAGTCTGAATATGAAAAATAAAATTATCTAAAATAACTGCCCACAGGGGGTAAATAACTCTCACAGCATCCCAACAGATAACGGGAAAAAAAAGTTTTCCCTATGTACTAGATGTTAAAATACACTCATAATTCTTAAATGCACTTCCTGGTCAAAATGATTCATCTGGTAGTTCTCGTCTCTCTCTCTTCTCTTCTTGCCACTAGAATATGTGAAAAGGCTGCCAAAAATAAAAATTGACTGAAAAGTCTGTGCTATTTTATTTTTCAGCACAAAAATAACAAGTATTCAAAATACAAAAATGTCATGAATTTGAGTGAAATACCGCACTTTGGTAAAAAATTGCAACGCTTCCAGAAATGTATTTAGAACTCTTCAGTCAGTTGAAAGATTGATATTTCAATTTGCTTTGTTTTGAGACAAAAGCAAATATTGAAATACTAGATACACCACGTAGGAAAAGAATTTCTGAACAGCTGTACTTATAAATGATTTCTGGCCTGATAGTGTGAACGCTAACAAAGCTTCCTATAGGGCAGTAGATCTTTTCTATATGCCAATGTGATTTACTGGATTAAATTTCTCATAAGTGATGTTATCTATCTAATCTCAAATACTTATCACCATGGTATCTAACCATCAGAGAGCAACTGAATGTATCCCTGAATATGTTGGCAATGGAATAGAAAATTAAAAACTACAACTCCTAGTCTTCCATTTGTCCAGCTCTGTTACAAGGCATTTCTTACTCTTCCACTTTCCTATTATCTTGTTTTGTTTTGGCAGTTACTCAAACTACATAGTGGAAAAGTGGTGTATTGTGTTTGCATGGCAAGGTTTTGGTAGTGGGGGTGCTGTAGGGGTGGCTTCTGTGAGAAGCTGCTAGAAGCTTCCCCTGTGTCTGATAGAGTCCATACCAGCCAGCTCCAAGACAGACCAGCCACTAGCCAAAGCTGAGACCATCAGTGATGATGGTAGTGCCTCTGGGGTAACATATTTAAGAAGGGGGAAACACCTGCTGGACAGCAGCAACCACAGGAGAGGAGTGAGAATATGTGAGAGGAACAACTCTGCAGACACCAAGGTCAGTGAAGAAGGAGAGGGAGGAGGTGTTCCAGGTGCTGGAGCAAAGATTCCCCTGAAGCCTGTGGTGAAGACCATGATGAGGCAGGCTGTGCCCCTGCAGCCCATGGAGGTCCATGGTGGAGCAGATATCCACCTGCAGCCCGTGGAGGACCCCATGCCAGAGCAGGTGAATGTGCCCAAAGGAGGCTGTGACCCCGTGGAGAACCTGTGCTCAAGCAGGCTCCTGGCAGGACCTGTGGACCCATGGAGAGAGAGGAGCCCACGCTGGAACAGGTTTGCTGGCAGGACCCCATGGAGGACCCACAGTGCAGCAGTCTGTTCCTGAAGGAATGCACCCCGCGGAAAGGACCCATGGTGGAGCAGTTGGTGAAGAACTGCAGCCTGTGGGAAGGGCCCACATTGGAGAAGTTCATGGACAACTGTCTTCCGTGGGAGGGACCCCACACTGGAGCAGGGGAAGAGTGTGAGGAGTCTTCTCCCTGAGGAGGAAGGAGCGGCAGAGACAATGTGTGATGAACTGACCACAACCCCCATTCCCCATCCCCCTGTGCCGCTCGGGGGGAGGAAGTAGAAAATTTGTGAGTGAAGTTGAGCCTGGGAAGAAGGGAGGGGTGGGGGGAAGGTGTTTTAAGACTTAGTTTTATTTCTCATTACCCTATTCTGATTTTGACTGGCAATTAATTAAATTAATTTTCCCCAAATTGAGTCTGTTTTGCTCATTACGGTAATTGCTTAGTGATCTCTCCCTGTCCTTATCTCGACCCATGAGCCTTTCATTATATTTTCTCTTCCCTGTCCAGCTGAGGAGGTGGAGTGATAGAGTGGCTTTGGTGGGCACCTGGCATCTAGCCAAGGTCAACCCACCACAAGTGTCATCAATGTAAGTTCCATAATTTGGCTAGTAAATCAGAGAGCCCCGAGGAAATACTTCTTCATACGGAAATATGACTTTGTAGAAACTGAAACTTTTTATAGGATTCTTCATACCAGCCTGACAACCAGAATTGCAACACAGAAGTATACCAATGGAAATACTTTCCCATAATAACAAATGCCACAAGAGACTGGATATTCCCTTCAAACATAATGCAAGTCCTTTGTCTGCTTCATCCAAATAAAAATTTTGACTCTTCATTCTCCCATATTTTGGGATAATGTAATAGCAATAAAAGTTTCTGCTCCTTTCAAGGTCCAGTTGGAAGAGTGACATCAGGTGAATATTCTGGCTTGACCACTTTTTTGATCATTCCTGCCACAGCACCCTGAAGAAAGACATATTTTTCAAATGCTCCTTCCTTTGGGTTAGGTTAACTGTCTTGTATCTTAAAGACTGGTCATAGCCATTGGTTCAAACTCAGAATCCTCAGTAAGCAGTACCTAAGAACACTATTCTGTTCATCAAACTGCTGGCTAGTGTGGCATAAGACATACTTTGTAACACCTGGTTTCTTAAACAGTTATATTTTCATACGAATAGGGATGTGAGCACCCATTTCATCAATTCCATAGTTATTGCTATGCTTACTGGACTGTAGAGCCTATGTCTGCTGCAGTTACTCCCTGGTCCATTGTGTGCTTTATTATTTATAGAACAGAATGGACTATTTCAGTTGGAAGGGACCTGCAATGATCATCTAGTCCAACTGCCTGATCACTGCAGGGCTGACCGAAAGTTAAAGCATGTTATTAAGGGCATTGTCCAAATGCCTCTTAAACACTGACAGGCTTGGGGCATCCACCATCTCTCCAGGAAGCCTGTTCCAGTGTTTGACCACCCTCTCAGCAAAGAAATGCTTCCTAATGCCCAGTCTAAACTCCCCTGACACAGCTTTGAACCATTCCCACGTGTCCTCTCACTGGATACCAGGGAGAAGAGATCAGCACCTCCCTCTCCACTTCCCCTCCTCAGGAGGCTGTAGAGAGCAATGTGGTTGCTCCTCAGCCTCCCTTTCTCCAAACTAGGCAAGCTCAAAGTCCTTAGCTGCTCCTCATAGGACATTCCTTCCAGCCCTTTCACCAACTTTGTTGCCCTCCTCTGGAGGTGTTCAAGTACCTCCACATCCTTCTTAAATTGTGGGGCCCAGAACGGCACACAGTACTCAAGGTGAGGCTGCACCAACACTGAATACAGCGGGATAATCACCTCTTTTGACAGGCTGGTTACGCTGTGTTTGATGCACCCCAGGATGCGGTTTGCCCTCTTGGCTGCCGGGGCACACTGCCGACTCATATTGAGCCTGCCATCGACCAGCACCCCCAGATCCCTTTCTGCACAGCTGCTCTCCAGCCACTCCTCTCCCAATTTTTACTTGTGCCTGGCATTACTCTGTCCTAGGTGCAGACTCTGGCATTTGGACTTGTTAAATTTCATCCCATTAATCATAGTCCAGTGCTCCAATCTATCTATATCCCTCTGCCAGGCCCCTTGTCCCTCAAGGGAGTCAACAGCACCTCCCAGTTTGGTATCATCAGCAAACTTGCTAACGGTGCATTCAACTCTTGCATCCAGATCGTTGATAAATATATTGAACAGGACTGGCCATAGAATTGAGTCCTGAGGAACACTGCAGGTGACCAGTTGCCAGCCAGATGTAGCCCCATTCACTACAACCCTTTGAGCTCTGCCCTTCAGCCAGTTCTTCAACCAGCGCACTGTGAACCAGCTCATCCCTTACTTATGCAAAGTAAGGTATCTTTCGTTGGTGTCTCTCTCTCACATTTACTATTCTTGGTTTGTTCAGATAGTGACATGCAAAGGTATTTGAAATCTCTACAATCTCTCAAGGAAAGAAGAGCTGGTTCTCAGCCAACTTGCCCTGTTCTGCACACTACTACAGCAAAGAACTCACTTACCTCTTTGAATTTGTGCTTAATAAGTCACTGAAAAAAGTTTTGTCTTTAAAAATTACTTTTCCTGTGATGTTATTGTACTACTACAGGTTACTACACCCCCCAAAAAAATCTTACAGCACAAAAATTGTCCAGAATTCTCCCCACTTTGCCAAAGTGTTGTGATACCTATTCAGGGTGCTATGGTTCCAATAGAGTATTGTTATACTACATCACAAAAGCACAGTGTGGTTTCATAACAGGAGGTGGAAGATGCAGAGCCCGAGATGGTGTAAATTTACTCTTTGAGCAACTTTACACACTTAACTTTATTGACACAACTAGGAACATCACAGTCTCTGTGACTCTGCAGTTGTGTTTTAAGGATTGATATACTGCCCTGCTATCAGTTTTGAGATGTGTAAGATAAAGAACAAGAATAAATGTGTTCTTAGGCTGTATTCTGCTAAGTGAGGTTGGGTGCAGCTAGTAAAAATGGCACAAATCCCATGATACAAGGTGAAGTCTTACAGTCCTCAGATCCTATGGTCAACATTTATAAACAGATGTTAATAAATACTAACCATGGAACTATTAAGTACAGAAATTTCTTGTAGGATTATACTCTACAGGTATTTAGGTAGATTGGCTTGTGCAAGTTAAAGCAGCTGAACACAAATTCCTTGTCTTTTCACACACATGCACACACACACACACACACAAATGCAAAAAACTTACCACTGACTTAGCTTGTCAAAATAAAATTCTCATTAGTAATCAGGTAACACCTTTATGCCTCCAAGGTAATGATTTAACTGTGAGTGCTTCAAATTACTGCTAAGTGTCCTGTTTGGTATAATTATTTGTTATGTATTTCAGAGACTTCAAAACTACATCCCCATTGGCTACAGCCCAGTGTGATACCAGCTTACAGTTTTCACAGAGATGTTGCACTATAAATTCAGTATTGCCCTGCTAGTTTATCTGGTCTCTTGAGCACAAGGCTTGTACTTAGCACAGGCTTATTTACACTGTTCTGGGTTGCCCTCTCAAAGTCCTTCTCCTCTTTGTTCCCTTACTCAAGGAAATTTTTATTTTTATTTTTGCTTCGAACATAGATGCCACGTTGTACTTGATATTGAAGAATACTATGTTCTTTAAGTCACACTGCATCAGCTAAAAGAAGACACAAGCTTCTTGATACAGTCCATTGTTCTTAGAACTGTGTAACTTGGTATCAAAAATATTATTTACTTTGATATATTAGATGGATTAAATTCTGGCCCTTGAAATCTCTGGCGACTATGCAATAAGTATCTATCAAAAAGTTCCATATAACATATCTTCCATAGATTATAAAGCACCCCATTCATCTTCGTGCCTTTAGAGAAAGCAAAAGTCAAAAGCAAAAGTCCAAAAGTCACAACAGTAATGTAGCAAAAAAACCCACACCCCAAAACCAGAAGTACTGATCATGTCTACACTTGCTCTATCGCTAGGTAGATTTCCTTGACTAATTTCCCTGCCCAGCCTGTAGTACTTCATTTATACTCTTAAAATCTTGTTGAGCCTCTTGCTGAACACAGCATCAACTACCTGTGCAGAACCAAGAGTTTTCTTAATGCATTGCAGAGAGCATGGATACTTTTTAGGTGTCCTCTTAGCATTAGTGTAAATTAGCCTGTAAGTTACATTAACATCTAAGTTTTTTGGGGGTATTATCTTAGGATAAACTGCCTCAAGCCTGCATCTTTATCTAGGCTTTCTGTAAAAAGTCACTAGAGAAGTATTTGCTTATAGATAAAATTGATATTTCTTTACATACTCTGAAAGAAGGAAATTAATATAAACAGAAAGGGTTTAACACCAGCGTGGTTCCATTTGCAGACCACCATTATCAGAGATTTCCTGAGAAGAGAGGTATCAGTCACCTCCAAAACATACTTCCCAAACTATACCTCAAAAAGAGTTGTGAGTTCTACAGAAACCTGAAGTCATTACCAAGTCTGAAGAGCTATAGTTTAGATTAAAATCATATATCTAAAAAGTGTCCTACACTTCTTATGGATGACACTTTTTATGATTTAGTCTGGTATATTTTGTCCTACTGCTTAAGCAAACCTTTGCTGTTTTTCATTCTGTGTCCTAAATCCCTCAGTCCAGGATTTTCCCCAAGGCAGCAACTAGAAAATGTTCAAGGGAATTTTTTTTTTGTTTGTTTGCTTGCTTGTTTTTGGGGGGGTGGCAGGGTTTTTTGTTTGGTTGGGTTTTTTTTCCTTCTCAACTGTAATCTAGTAGAAGCCAAAACTTTGCAGTATCAAATCAGATTGACCACATTTTTGGGGGGAAGGAACCTCACATCACAACTGGGAAGGCTGAATTTCTTTTCAGCAGTAAGGATTCACCCTCTGGTAGCAGCCACCCCAGGGAAATGTCCTACACACAGGACCACAGGAGGCCCAGGTCTCATTTGAGCTTTGCAGTGGTAAATGAAGTAAGTGACTTAAACCTGGATCATTCTCGTGCCAGATTAGTGTCTTGTTCACACATCTTTACTTGGGTCACCCATGAAAACCAGTCTCCAAAGAACGAAAATAATGATGCTTCAAAGAATGGGAAAGCTGTTTTCTTACAGATCTGCGTTAATGAAGGCTTGATTCTTAATGGCTTTTTAATAATCTTTGGATCAAGTCTTCAATTTCTATGAAAATATAAATGCAGATACTGTGCTTTGATATAATTTAACCACACCATTCCTTCAGTTAACATATATACATATACATCAGTTAACATATATACATATATATGCATGTATATATATGCGCACATTCTTCTGGGTTAAATCATGAGCACACTGGATAATGAAAGAATGTAAATTTAGCTGTTTTCATTACTGAGATTAACAAAAGACAATCCCAAAGAGAAATTTTCTAGCTTTTTATTAACCAGGCTATCAACTTGCTGCCTGACAGTCCGTTTGGGAAACTATCTCTACAGTTTGCCAGTCAGAATCATCCAAAGAAGAGAAAAGAGGGGAGGGTGACAGAAAGCTGTTTTAAGGGGTGATCCAAAGAGAAAAAACTGAAGGTCTGTGCATTCTGGGAGGCAAATTGAAGCAACACCCATTATTGGGGTAACTACAGAGTAAAATTATTTGGATATTTATTTCTGTAATATAATGGAACTGTATGCTTAATTGTATATTCTGTTGAGTTCAGAGACTATGAATAGATTTTTTGTAATTCAGACTTCGCCTTCAAAGAATATTTTTATATGTCCTAGCAATCTTATTTTTCCGCTCCAATTAATCCTATCACAAAAATTCTGATGGGATAGTCATTACCTCTCTTGTGTGAACCTTCAATTAAGAATTTCTTTTAATTTTAGATAGAGACAGGGGAAACATTAAAGCAGGAATTATGTCACTTTCCAGTACTAGTTAAATTCATAACCAAGGCTTTGAACATCACAGAATCACAGAATGGTAGGTGTTGGAAGGGACCTCTGGACATCATCTTGTCCAACCCCCCTGCTTGAGCAGGCACACCTAGAGCAGGGTGCACAGGACTGCAACCAGGCGGGTTTTGAATATTTCCAGACAAGGAGATTCCACAACCTCTCTGGGCAGCCTGTTCCACTGCTCTGTCACCCTCACAGTAAAGAAGTTTTTTCTCATGTTCAGGTGGAACTTCCTGTGTTCCAATTTGTGCCCATTGCCCCTTGTCTTGTCCTTGGGCACCACTGAAAAGAGTCTGGCCCCATCCTCTTGACACCCACCCTTCAGATATTTATAAGCATGAAAGAAGCATAAATAAAGCATATCCATCCAAAGAATGCAGTCAGCATGTAGCTAAGCAGTTGCTGTAATATGCATTTACATTTCCCATAACCATCTTTTTCAGAGATATTTTCAGGCATTTAGAAACACTTCAGCCGAGAAATATTTGTTAACTTCTTATACATGATTTATCATTTTCTAATTTTATTAATATTTCAGTTGTAAAATGTATACAAATATACCTGAGCGATAGCAGAGGAAATTGTGTAAGCTGAAGTTATGGCAGAATCCACCCCTAAATGCTTCTTATTGCTCTGGCTCATATCTTGGTGCTTTGTCGCTGTTCAGTACCAGGGAGTCAGATTTATAGATTGGGGAAGGGAAAGAAACTACAGGATAGTAAGCACTTTTGAAACTCCCAAGTCCACATTAAATTAATTGCCAGAGCAATTGATAAAATGATTCCACGCACCAAATTTGTAATATCCTAGTGCAAAGCATCCCTCTCTCCATACCATTAGAAATATTGTCACAGGCGAAATAGAGTTGACCTGGGGAATTTAACTTAATTTATTGTCAATTAACATAAACATTTGATTAGCCCCTCGTCATCGCCGCAGGCTATACTCAGGCCCATTGGTGAGGCAGAAGGAGGTGCAGGAGGTTGTGGTCAGTGCGTAGTGGTTTCTTTCTGCCACTCTTTTTCTTACTCTTTTATTTCCCTGTTCCTTCCTTATTCCTTGTTTCCCCTACTCTAGCGTGGGTCCTCTGTGGGTCACAGTCCCTTCAGGGATGCCACCAGCTCCACCACACAGCTCCTCCTGTTGCTCTCACCTTGTTGTTCCTTTCTTTTGGCATTTATCTCCCTTTCTTAAACGTGCCACCCCCCCGCCCCTCCCCCAAAGCCTTTCAAATTTATGCCCCATACAAAATATTTGTTGCAACCTTAGGCTTGTGCTTCCAGAGCAGTCCTTTGACTGGTCTAAGCACAGAGCTAAGTAGAAGAGTATCTAAAGATGCTGAAGGCACTCTTCACTCAAAATATGTGGATTTCAATCCTCATCAAGGGCAAAATACTTTCCCCAAGTTTAATGTCCAGTATTGGTTATCCACAATATAAGTTCTTAAGACCTGAAATAAATAAATAACATTCTTCTGATTAACAATGTCATGAGAATATTTTTATGGCGGACGTATTTTATGGATGTTAGTGTTAGACCACCATCAAAGTTTTCTCTGATGAGTAAAGCTTCCAAGGCTTCCAGGCTCTTGTCTGGGGAAAGAATAAAGATTACTTTTTCTTTTTTTCCTTCTGCTTTCTAAGAGAAACTCCTTAAAAAGGTGGAAATGGAACAAATTGTTATGAAATTGATAACTAACTCTACAGGCTACTCTCAATATTGTTTCTCATTTAATCACAGAGCAGCTGCAGGTTAGACATTAAAAGTTATTACCCTTTACATGATCTGGGGACTATCCATATGAAGTGAAATGCAGATTTCTTAGCCTATTTCCAATTAAGCCGCTGCTACTAACCAATACTTTTTACTGTTGACTGAAAGCATTTAATTTATGGTGAGCAGTTAAGCACATGATTTTAATCAGCTACAGAGAAAATCACTTGAAGTTACAGTTTAGTCATAGTGGGGTGGGAAATACTAATAATAGACAACACTGTCTACACTGAAGATACTGCATACAGGTAAAGAGTTATCTTGAGGTTCCCCTACTGCTAATTTGACAGCAATATATAATACATCAAAATCATAAAAATTCAAATTCTGTAACAGTTTTGCCTTTCAAAAAACATTAAAAGAAAAAGCAAAACCATCAGGATAAGTCATTGTGAATCTGAAGGTTTGATCATTCAGTTTGGTTACATTCAATTTTCCCCACTGAGAGCTTTAAATGTTCAGATGCTGCATAAGCAGTTTGACT
Source organism: Fregata magnificens (assembly GCA_013389945.1). Lineage (NCBI taxonomy): Eukaryota > Metazoa > Chordata > Aves > Suliformes > Fregatidae > Fregata > Fregata magnificens. Next base: position 28,765 of record WAAD01035232.1, read on the forward strand.
ACATAGTGCATATTTGTGACCCATGAAATAAATTCTCAGATAGATGAATTGTCATAGACTGGATGTATGTTTTAGATAAGAATAGATATAATTTCTATAACAAATGTGAAGTTTTCCAGTTGTGAAGCAAAAAATGCCAAGTTCTCATGCTTTTAATTAATGGCCAGTTAAATAACATTCATTGTTTGTATAGAAAATTCTGAAATGACAGAAAGCATTAGAAATAAAGCATTCTTTAGTCAAACAGTTTACGCTCCCTGTGGGACTTGCTCTGACATAGTATAAACAGGGCTCGCTTCAGTGTAAGCGGTCAAATTTCTCATTTGTGTAACTGCAACAGGAGCTGTGAATGGCTACTCATGCACAAAGGCAGGGCAGGCAATGGAAGAGGTGGACGTTTCCTTTGCATAACACCAAAATGCATAACCCTCAGCCACATCAACCCATTTTTATTAAGTTTATTTCCTGGTTTTGAGACCATTTATAATAGGGTGCCCTCTAAGCACTGACTGGATTATTTTCACCCTCAGAAAGGTCCCCCTATGCACGCAAAGCATGGGTAAATGGGAGAGTTCTGCTGGGTAAAGTCACCTAGTAAAGATTTCCATGAAGACACTTAAGCTGGTGTCATTTTGTGACAAAAATGACACTAGTCATATTAAGCTTTTCTTTTTTTTTTACTTAAATTATTCACAGAAAGATTATTCACACACATATTTCAGTATTTTCCATCATCAGCACAATGTTACAGTATTCTTTATGTGCATTACTTGACTTTATTCTGCTTTTAGAAGCATTTAAGCTTATGAATGGAGTTTTATTTTATGGTGATCATCATAAAAAGGTGAGAAAGTATGTGGAATAAAGACATCAAGCAGTTAAAACAGAAAATCAGAGAGAAGGAATAAGAATATATAGCAAGGTATAATTCAGAATCATTGCTCAAGCTGATGATGCTTATGATAAGTTATAATGTAATAGCTCAGGAGGCTAAAGAAAATAATATAATAATTCAGAAGATCTAAGCATGGAGATCATAAACTCTTAACCTGACAGTTTAATAAAGTTAATTGTATTCATAGTGCTATTCACTATGTTAATGACTGCATCCTGGACAGCACTGATAGACATCTGAACAGCTTTCCAGATGTCCACACATAAAGTGTGTCTCTGTTGCAGGATCCTATCTTGAACAGCAGCCATATGTTGATGACTAAGGAAGAGTAAGAACAGAGTAAGCATATATAGTGTTTTCGCCTAAGACTCTCCCAACCACCAACAATTTTCAGCTCAGGTCAACTGTGAATTTAAGACCTGATACAAAGACCATAAAGATAAAAAATTTAGTACTGCTGAGGCCTATGGAGAATTTCAGTCTCCTTTTAATTCTCAGATTTCATTAAAGGAGATTTAGTGAGAAATTGCTCATTACTGACTAGTTCTAGGTAACTGTTTTTGTTCCCGTAGGTCATGATCCTGTAAGTTATTTGAAGGTCAGCTTATGTTTAAAAGGCTATTATATAGATCTCTCCTTTGAGAAAGGTATCATTTAAAGAGTGATTCAGTCTTTTAGCTAAGCTCAGAGAACAAATTAATTGGATTCCCTTGCAGAGCAGTCCTAGAAATATAAGCCTTAAAATTCAATGCTTTTTAAAAAAAATTATTATTATTATTTTTGTGGAATACATCCTTTAAATTAATGTAATTTCAGTGTCTCTGCCACATCGTGAGGAAAACTATTTCCAAAACTAGTCACATCTAAGCCAAAGGTTTTTAAAACTCCATGCACAGTCTCTGCCTTACAAAGGGTGTCTTAGAGGTCTTTAAGATACAGGGACACATACTTTTAAAAAATCCCAGGAGGACAGGCAGATATTAGACACAATGATATATAAGACACACTGCCGTCTTTGACAGAGCAAATGGCCATGGCTGGATTCTGGCAGAGAGGAATCCCTCCCTTCCCACGGCGGAGACCAGGTTGCAAAAATGGCTCTTGTTCTCAGCCCGCAGCAATATGTATTCATACTGTAGATTCAATAAACAAGAGCCAAAGGTCCTCACAGATCTGGGTTTACAGCCCAGGGACTTTAACCAGCTGCTTTGCAGGTCACCCCAGCGGTGTGAAGTATGGATGTAGCTAGAAGTTTTAGATATGTTTCCTCACTTCTGTGAAACTGTTTGAGCTGCTTGCTGTGATCACCTCAGCATTATGTGCCTTGCACCCCAGAAAACAGATTCTTTATTCAGAAATGTACTTTCAGACACTGTATCCGCAGCTGACGGGAACGAGAAATCGAGCTGGGTGTCATGTGTAAACCAACTGTGCGTGTCTTCTCTGAGTTTTGGCACATGTGACATTTACTCCTCCACACATCTGCATGCAGTGAGTGGTCACTCAGTAAGCAAAGAGTAAGCACTGTTTGAAACAGAAGGATGAAGCACTACATGGTGTGGCAGAAGATTAGACGTAACTGTTCTATATCTATAAAACATTGGTAGTGCAATTCAGTGCTGGTTATAAAGTGTATGATATTATTTGGTTAAGTATTAAAGCTTTGTTTTTACTTCTGCAAATGTAAAGGAAATTAAGACCATCCAAAATATCGAGTATTTCCTCGTACACAACTTACGGTCCTGTGTAACCCATCATTTCCAGAGAATGTCTGGTACCTTAACATTAACTGAAACAGTTGTAATGATCCACTGATGGGGGAGCCATAAACTTCATGTCATTGCCCTGGTACAAAACACAGATGAAAACAGAAATATCTGTCTTCCTCAGACAGACAAGGTCATTCAGTCAGCTATGTAGGAGTGTAACCAATACATAGATACAGACCTTGACATGAGGCACTGGATTTTTTTCCTTCATTTTCTGCTCTTCCACCTTGGTAGCCATATTTCATGCATTAGCATTGCAAGTTTCTGGTTCTCTCTTGTGTGAGACACAGGACCATGGGCCTCTGACCCACATGATATGAAGCAGTTGAGAACATTTCCAGTCATGGGAAGCAGCAGTAATCTATGCCACCCGTTCTGATATATTATTATATTGTCTTTCCACTATCTTCTTAGCAAAAACTTCTCAGATTATATTTCTTTAGTCTTGTGAACACTGCCTTGCAATAAAAGCAATTAAACAGCAGTCTTGTTTGGATCCACTTATATCCTGATGCATTTTCTTCTCAAGTACCAATGAAAGCCAAAGACCAGATGTTATCTTCATTCTGCAATAGCTGCCAGCCAGCACTGCCATCTCCACTATAATAAGAAAACTTATCTGCCTCCAGGCACTTTTTCCTAATGAGAAAAATTCAATTGCAGACTCTTACTTGTAGTCTGTGTGGTATCTAACTCAGGAAGACTACAACCTCAGATGGGCTTTGAAGGTGCTATTACAATTAAATAACGAATATCATCTTACATCTCTGGTGTACATTTTGACAAGAGCAACTCAACCATATTAGAAGATGGGGCCATAGCCCTTCCCCTGAAGATTTCACTATCTAAAGATACAAAGCAGTCACAGATAGGAGAGGTGACAGAAAACTTGAGCAGAAAAACAAAGTGCTGTTGCGATATGCTTTCTTTGGATTTTTTTTTAACTTTGATATTTAAATATGAATACCGCATGTTTAGTCCCTGTGCTCAGTACATCTAATCTAATTGAGCTGAATAAAATTTCTTAAGTGTACTGGTTCTGGTGTTAATGGTCACATGGAATATAATACTTTCCCTTCGTAGGCAATTTTCCTTGACATTTCTAGGAATTGTGCTTTCTACAGTTACAGCATTAATGAAGAAGAGGAAAAGAACAAACAGAAAGATTTATATTACTGATTCCATAGGGTTGGGATGGACTTTATCATTATACAGTAGGATCCTGGTTTATGACAAGAATTACTATGATATAATGTAATGCCGCTAAAATTCACATGCTACAGAATTTCAGAAGTAACCAAAATACCAAAAAATACCTCCTTCATTGCTGCACTAAGAATGAGTTGAATCCTCATGCTGCATTGCCACATGCATAACAAAATTCTGATAACTAAATGCATGATAATTTTGTTTAGCCAGCTAATGCTTTCCAGTTTATAAATCGAGTGACAGCAGGAAGCAACAACACATTCCAGAGAAAATGAAATTGCCTTAGATAAATGTTCTCCTGAAGAGCTGACCTTTACCTATAATGCCAAGATTATACCTGTAAATAGTGACAGCTTAATTAAAAAAGGTTGGAGTCGAAGCCCACTGCAAACTTACATTTTTCCTGTTAACTCAATCATGCCTTCCATAGGAGTCACTACACATTTTACATACAAAGAGCTTTTCAGAACATGCATCCAAGTCTCAAAGAACACCATAGAAACTCAGCTGTGTCCACTGCCTCCACCTATGGAGTGCTTTCAGCCCTGCCCCTCAGGCCCAGATGTTGTCACCCTTACTGTTTATGCCCTTTCTCTGAAGCAAACCTGCGACCGAGCAACCATAACCTGGCCTGTATGAGTAGTTTCAGGCTTCTTTTTCCCTTAGCAGTTATACAATACTATTAAACAACAAGAATCAAAATGGAAACCTGTGGTACCAGGAAAAACACAGACTTTTCACATGAAACTACCATTTTGTTTGTCCAAATGATCTTTGGATACCAAGGATCAGGTTTTCTCCTCCTGAGCTGTGTTTTAAATTTCCCTATCTTCAGGTCAGGTGCTGGCAAAGCTAAAAGAAGTTTCTGCTTAAAGTTAAAACAAACTGCTCAATTTTTCCCTTAAAGGATTTTTTCCATAGTCTAAGAACTTTGATTGCTCCTCTTTTGAATGGCTCAGCAATGTGGCCTTCAGCCTTCACTAAGGCTTTTAAAATCATCTGTAAGTAAACTCTAGGGGACCAGAAAAATGAGTATCAAAAACATACAGCAGTATTAGCTGCAAATCTATCAGGAGTTCTTCATGACTGGGGAAATCCCCAGGAGGGAAAACATTTAAAAAGTGCTTTGGCTTCTTTGGGTGTGTAAAATCATAGAATAATTTGGGTTTAAAGAGACTTTCAGAGATCATCCAACCTCCCTGCTCAGAACAAGGATAAGTTCAAAATTAGATGAGGTTGCTGGGTGTCTTGTCCAGTCAAGCTTTGAATATCTCCAGAAACGGAGCTTCCAAATCCTCTCTAAGCCTCTGGTCAGTGTTTTACTACCTTCAGTGCAAACTTTCTAAAATATTTCTCATTTCCTTTGCTGCAACTGCTGTCCACTGCCTCTTGTGCTTTCATTGTGCACCTCCAAGAAGAGTCTGGTTTCATCTGCTTCCACCTGTCCTTTAGGTAGTTGTAAACAGCAACAAGACTCCCCACCAGCTTTCTCTTAAGGCTAAACAAGCTTCTCCCCATACATTGTATGCTTTAGCCCTTGGACCATATTGATGGCCTCTGTTGGAGTCACTCTAGTACATTGATGAGTTTTTTTGCACTTAGGAGCCCAAAATGAGAGACAGTACCCCAGGTGCTGTCTCATAAGTGCCAAACACAGGGGAATTATCATTTCTCCTGAACTCCTGGCTACTCTTCTGCAAAAGCTGCCTCATGTACAGTTGACCTTGATCACTGGGAAGGCCCTGACTTATGTTCCACCAGGATCCCCAGGTCACTTCTGCAAAGTTTCTTTCTATCCACGTGGCCCCCAGCCTGTATTATTGCATGGGGTTATTCCACCCTGGGTGCAAGCCTTTGCTTTTTGCTTTCACTGATCTTCGTGAGGTTCCTGACAACCCATTTCTCCAGCCTGTCCAGGTCCCTCTAAATGGCAGCCATTTCTCTCAAGCATACTGACTGTTCCCCCAGTTTGGTGGCAGCCACAAACTTCCAGAAAGTGCACTTCACCCTGGGATCCAAGTTATCAGTGAAAACACTGAGCAACATTGGTCCTATCATTGGCCCCTCAGGAATGCTTCCGGTAGCCATCCTTCACTTAGACTTTTAACTTTTGACCGCTGGTCTTTGAGTCTGAATGTCCAGCCTCTTTTCCAGACACATTGCTGTCCACCCATCAAACCCATATCTCTCAAATTTGGCTAAAGGGATACTTTGGAGGAAACTGTTTTGAGAACTTTGCTGAAGTGGAGATGAATAACATCCACTGCTTTCCCCTCTTGTCTACAGACCAGTTCATCTCATCAGAGAAGGTAATCAGATCAGTCAAGCATGATTTATCCTTGCTAAAGCCATGCAGTAGTTCCTAACCACCTTATCCTTCATGGAAATAGCTTTGAAGAATATTTGTTTCATAAACCTCCTAGCAATTGAGGTGAGGCAGAGAGGCAGATAGCACTTCCTTCTTGCCTGTCTTGAAGATGGGTGTAATGACTTTTACCAGTCATTAGGAACCTCTCCACTTCATCATGACCTCTCAAAGCTGATGAGAGCAGCCTCACAGGGACACTGACCGGTCCTGTTAGTACCCTTGGGTGCATCTGTCTGATCCCATGGACTTGTCTTTGTCCAATTTACTTAGATCAGTCTTCTTCTACTGTGGGTTACAGCTCATCTGCCCAGACTTTGCTGCTTGTGTACCTAGGCAGGTTGAGGGCAGACTTTGGTAAAGACCAAGGCAAAGAAGGTACTGAGTGCATAAGCCTTTTCAATGACCTTTGTCACTGAGCCCCCCACACCACTCAGTAGCGGACCCACTCCTAACGGAACCTCACCCAGCGGATGTGAAGACTCCCTGAAGATTCCTTAAGTGTTAGCATGAACTTTAAGTTTATCCAGTATCCATGCCTGGACCCTTGGCCCCTTACCTAGCTGCCAGCTCAGACTCCAGGGCTTCCCAGGTGCAGGTCTCCTACTCACCAGCTGGCCCAGCTTTAAGTTCGCTAGGAAATCATATCTGCACAGAACAGAGAGCAAGGTCATGCAGACAAGAGCAATGACTTGGGACTATTCCCAGTAGGCAGTTTGACACCCCTACCCTGGTTCAAAGATCAGGAGTGTAAGATAATACGGGTATAGTCAGACGATGCTTCAGGGCCAGAGAATGGGCCCAGGGACTGCTCAGACTCTATTACAGACAGAGACAGACAGAATCTGGCCCCAAGTATCAGGCTTTTTTGTTTTATTTATTTCAGTCACACCTTTGACATTGTTTACTTCCCTTGGAAGAAAAGGTAGCTGTCTGAGAGGAAACTATATTATCTCTTGTTCATTAAAAAAGCTTTTTTATGAAGCAACAGCACTTCTCTTCCAAATGAGGATTTGTTTGAGTGCACACACTCCAGCTGTTGAAAAACTTTGCATTTGCTGTTGTTTTGGAAAATGCCTAAATCTCCAGGGCAAGAAAAATCACAACTGTATCACTTTGCCTTTGTAATTAGAAAAACGATACGTTGAATAATTCACAATAAATGGTTTGTAACTTAATTCTGAAATATGAGCTAAATTATCAATGAATATAACCTAGTATAAATACCAGGAGGAAAATGGAGAAATGCAGCTTTACAGCAATAAAGCATCACCAATTAACTAATTACTGTTAAAGTTTTTATTACATCATAACTATCATGTTCCCCTCCATTGCAGAAATTCTTTCACCAACTTTATACTTACAGTGGATTGCCTTTTCCTTTTCATACTGAATATTACTTTATTCACATTGCTTTTGCCTGCACCTAGTTGAAAATATCTCTCAAATCATAATTAGCATGACAGTGTTTGCCTGTCCTTTGCCTAGGTAGGTAGACATGAAGAGTGTTGAATGTAAAAACTTCTTTTGCATTTATTTTCGAGGTTTGGAACAGTTACTTAATGCTTCAATTAAACTGAAGGATCATCTAATTATTCACAGTAAGTCACAGTTAGTTCATTAGGAAGTTATTTTATAGCCCACTACAAGTTGCTTTTGGAAATTGTTTTTATAACAGTAAATCAAATAATTAGCCATTGTGAGCTGCTTTCTCTTCTGCTGTATCGATTATGAAGCCTCTCAGTCATATTTGTTCTGCACAGTATAATTAGCCCAGAAAACCATAGAAAAGTTATTCTTCTAAACTGTTTTGAAGGAGTTTGTCATCTTCACAATCATATCCGCATGTAGGGAGTTACAGGCAGTATAGGTTACATGCAAAAGCAGTAGCTGAGTGCTGTACAGTGGGTCCAGTTAAAGGGCCTAAAATCATGAAATCCAAGCAAAATAAAGATGCAGGAAACAAAGACCAATTTTGGATCCTAGTTATCCAGTGTAATATCCTTGTAAGAAACCTTTTCCAAAATAGTATACCTAATTGTCACTGTGCTCCTGCATGGCTAAGCCTCCTTCATCGTTTAGTAGCCTCCTCAGCAGGGGATCACACACAGCTCTAGCCTGAAGCCATTTATCCATGTGGTTCACTTTTGTGGAATCCAATACTCACTGACAGATCCAAGAGTGCAGAGAAGATCAGTGCTGTCATGTTTATTTGTCTTCCAGAAATCTGTAGATGTGGCTTACAACAGATTTAAAACTCTCCCAATTTTGTTAGGTTTTCTGGGCATTGAAAATAACTTATTTTCCTTTCTCTCTCCCTTCCCTTTTTTAAAATTATGAAGCTTCAGGAACACAATGTTGTCCAAAACACAACATCTGACACTTCATTCCTTTCACACAACTTTAATTTTAAAACACAAGAATTGTTGATTCATTCTGAACATTGTCTATCTACATTTATTGCTTTTAATTAAAAAAAGGAAGAAAAATGCAGAGGCAGTTTTATCTTGGGCTCTAATCTATGCATTAGAGGTAAGTAATAAATTACTTTCATCTTCTACTATAAAAAAATTACATTGCGTGTCAAAGTATATCACCTGAACAGCATATGCACAGGGAGAGTGTCAATTATTGTGAAATAGTCCCTCTGCATAGGAGGGAAATGTTCTGTCATCAGTTTTTCCCTCACTGTTTAGACTGCATCACAGTGGAAGGCTGAAGCATTTGTTCTACATTGATATTAGAATTCAAAAGACAACACTACTAATGAAGTAGACAGACAGGTAGCATGACTTCATTTGTAGAACAAATTTTGCAGATAGATCACAATAGATGCCAAATTCCTACATCTCTTATAAATCATTCAAGGAATATTCTTACAGAAATCCAATTACTTTCTATAAAATAAAAGAAGCATCACTTTTATAAATACAAATTAATGATGTTCCTGTAAAAAGAGATCAAATAAAATCTTCCCAGTGTAGGAGGCTTCACAAGAAAATCGCACCTAGCAACTGCATTAAAAGGCATGAATAAAGTATTGAAAGATTGGAAATGAAGAGCCCTGCCAGCGAGCCCTCCTTTCGGCACAGGTGCAACACACAACAACTACAATATCTCGCTTGTAAAGAGATGGTTCAAAGTTCATAGAGAAACAACATTTTAATACCATATCAGCTAAAAGTCAAATATTTTACTTATTGCAAAAGGAACAGTTGTGTCCCATGTCAGATATGTTATCATTTCAAGTTACTTAGAAATGTGGATGCATCTTATGATCCTGCTTTAGTGATGAAGCGGATGAACTACCTTCCTCGTCAGCCTCAATTCAAACTATTTTCATGTCCCAAGGTAGCAGTAAACCAGCTAGTCCCATTGACAACATTTTGCCTATAGATCATGGGATGTGAATCTTTGCTTTAAAAATCTTTGCTTCAAAATATAAAACACTGTCTAAAGCTACAAGAAAAAATGCACAGCACTGCACACAATGGCATGCAATTAATTCCAATATAGCTAGCCTAGATCTGGAGGCTTTCATACCTACTGTGTTAAGTAAAATGCACCCTGAAACCTGTAAATTTTGTAACTCAGATTGATCAACTCACTAAAACTGCTTACAGTATTCTGCTGTCATGGAATTTCTTGGTGCAACAATCTACCTATCTAAGATATACTAACAGATTTTCTTTGAAGTCAGTGTCAGAACTGCTGTCACTTAGTGTCCTTTGGAATTTCTCTATGCTATTTTATTTGTCATATCTCCCTCAGAGAGGTTCCCTCAGAATACCCACTGCTTTTTTTACCATTTCAGCCATTTCTTGAACACTACAACAATCACTATGGTTTTGCAATATTTTACCACAAAATGCTCGTATTTCCCAGAACTACTTTTCAACTTCTTTTCAACTTCCAGTATTCTTTTTCAATAGGAGCTATGATTTCAAAATGTCTAGACCTAACACACGATTTATCCAGCACAGTACTGTATACTTTCCACTCATAGAGAAAAATAATTAATCAAACCAAAACCACCATTAAATTGTGCTGCTGGACCTACAATTGCAATTGGTGAACTAAATTATTTGGGTTATGGTATGTAGTTAATGCTGTCTTCTACATTTTTATTACTCCTAGTCTCACTTTCATTACTAATGATATGGACAAGGGTCATGGAGAGAAGAGAAAAGAAAAGAACAGGCCCTCTGGAGGGGCTGCAACCAAGGAAAGGGGAATGCAGTATTAAAAAGAGAGGGGGAAGGAAGGAGCCAAGAGAAGGCCGGACGTTTGAAACGAAGCTTAGAGACTGAAGGCAGAACTGAGGTTCTCATCAATGGAGAGCTCAGCTGGATTGCTCTGAAGTTTGTGTTTACTCTGGATTGCTTTTCTCGATTTGCCGCCTCATATCTGTCTTTTCCAATGAGAGATTTAAACTATACACTGAGAATTAAGTCACAAGTGACTGAAATATTCAAGAAACCGTACTGTAGAGTGATATTGAACCACCAGGATGTTCCCTTAATAGTTTTCCATCCTTCTTCTGCTGGGCTGGAAGAACATACTAATAGCAGACGAAGGATCATATCTGCTCCTATATTCTTCCCTCTACTGCTTATTCTTGTTATAAATGCTTTGGCTGTCTCTCCCTCAGACAGTGAAATTACCTCAGTGACACCCAGGATATCAAGACTATTGTTCAAAGGCAAAAGTACATACTGCTCATAAATGTCAGCCAGTAGCCAGGTTCTGCTTTTACCTTAAACATTTCCTTTTCTAAATGCACATGGAAGAAATAGGTACTACTAGGAGTAGAAGATTGAAGTGCTGATAGGACAGTTTACACCTCAAAATGCCTTTTCTGACAAGCTGGAGCCAAATTCATCCTCAGTAAAACTTCTGGTGGGGGTACTTGAAAGACTGGTTCTTCTTTCTGTATTACAGGCACCAAACAATATTGCAGATTAGTCTGAACAGCCACAGTCTTGCCTTCCAATACTAGTAATTTGTGACCACCTCAGAAGACACTGTCTTTGGTCTAAGAGTCTGAACATTTTGGTTCTTCAGATAGAATAAACTACTATGAGAGGGATTCTTCACAATCTAAGGAGGTCAGCCCTGCAGTCCTAGCAAAGAAAACAATTTGTTATGGAAAAAAACCCAGAAAAACACATTCATCTTTCCTTAATCAAACTTTCTTAGCCAAACCCACACAAAATTCACAGCCTCCATTAATATTACACTGGTTTTTGACTGATTCCACTTAAGAGTCTCATTTTATTTAACTTTCACTTCAGTTACTGCTTTTTTCCATGATGTAAAATCATCTTCCTGCTTTCAATTTCTTCTGTAATTTCTTGCTAGAAACCACACTTTATTTCTACTCCTAAAGCATGCTGTCTAATGTTACCACTACAGAATGAAAAGTCACTGAAGTTGTTGTGGACTTTCTGTATCAGTGTGATTCAGAACAGACGTGGACCTATAATTGCCACTGGACTGTATCTTCAAGCACCTTGCTAACGTCTTAGCTAAGAAGTGAGAACACTAGGTAAAAAGTTCCTAAATCTCTACTCTGTAATAGCTGACTGGTCTTAGGTACCTGTGACTTAAGAAGAACAT
>WAAD01035232.1:41969-53382 GCA_013389945.1 Fregata magnificens
CAGTATGTCTTTTTTTTTATGAAACATAGGAAAGCTTTTCCTGCCACGCTCCAAGCTGTCCAGACATTTGTCTATAACTCTGCTTCGTATTGTATTTTGCCCAAGTCAATGACAAAAGTCAGACCAATGATTCACACCAGGATTTGGTAAAAGTCCTTCAATACAACTTCAAATAGGTATTAGACTCTAATTTTCACTTTTCGCAGAATAACATTTAAACAAAGTAATCTGTCATGATACAATACATTCAAAGCACCAGACATTCTGCTGTTAGGAATTATATCTATCCATGTTAAACTCTGTGTTAAACAGATAACACCACCCAGATTTTGCTTATTCTCTTAATCCAGTGCCATTTTTTTTCAAACTAAGGGTTTTTTTGAGCAACAAATGAGCATTCCCAGTTGTGCAGAAAACATTTCACATATTCTGGATGCTGTCAAAAGTGTGGTGATAAATGATTATCTTATGGATTGCATCTCAGATTAGCTTTCTGCTGCGCTCTTGATTATATGAAGGTTTCTGGTAAACTTGCCTCTGTTTTCCACTGCTGATGCCCCTCTCCACCTGGGGTTCTAACTGCCGATTCCAACCATTTCCCTAATGTCATCTCCCCATCTCAGGAGATCCCTGGTCTATTCCTCGGGCTTTGGCTATCCTTCCACTCCGGGCCTCAGAAGGGGACTCAAGTCATCTCATTCCTCTGGTTTCTTCTCTGGGGAACGCAGTAAAAGGTGTTGGAGCCAGTGTTCCTCCATTTTTCTATTGCTTGCCTTGGCCTTTTTTTACTATGTTTTAAGAGCCAGGCCTGCTTATTATGCAAACATAAGTTATTAAAGCAGAAGGGAACTTTTCTAAAGACAATTGCAAGTTAGATTTGTCAATAAGGCAAGTAGGTTTTTATCCTGTTTGCTTTAAAAATGGCAATCATTAATTCTAGCTACCATGAAATTATATTCCTGAAAACTGAAGTCAAATAATTCTTTAATTTGGACCATAAAGCATCCTTGTAAACCTCAGAGAAAATAAAATTGCAATCATACATTTCCTTCTCTTTGAAACATTATATTGCAATTTAGCAGATCATCTTTGACTGTAGAACAATAGTTAATTTAAATACTATTAAATCAAGGAGACTTTGTGTAGTTAATGTTTTACAAAAGCAAAATCTACTCTAGCAAAGTCATTTACCTCAGAATCATTATCATTAAGTGATCAAAGCATATAATCTCAAAGACTTTGTAGCTAATTGCAACGTCTGCTATATAGTTAGAGGGGTGCTACTTTATATGTGACTCCTAGCTGAGGTAAACACACTGTCTGTTTTGGGTTTTTTTATCTTCCTGATAAGCCAAGTCCAACCAAGAAATATTAATGAATGTCTATGATTTTTTCTTTTCTTTCCCTGTTATTTCAGCACATGCACATTAAAGTAGTCTGTAGATCAATGCCTAAATCACAACTGAACCCATAATTTTGATCATCTGTTCAAAAAGCCACCAATAACCGTCTGATAGAGCTACTAGCAGAGGTTAGTACTCCATGGAGGATGCATAGGAGGGGAGGAAAAAGCATGACTAAATATAACTCCTTCTGGCACACAGGCCAATGGAGGTTTCACATTGCACTGTGCAGCGCTCACCCTCTAGTATTCTGATTTCACAGCTGGAACACTGTGATGCTCCTTTTCCCAAAAGTTTGGAGGTTTGCAGAGCTGTAACTTGGTATTTTTCAACCCCACATAGAAGACCCAGATCTTTAGCTGGCAGAGAGCTGTGCTATTTAGGTGAGATCATTAGTGTCCCATCAGTGACACCACTAGAGGAAATGACTGGACAGCCAACAGATTGAAAAGCTGGTGAAAATGTCGCCGCTGTTTCAGAAGCCAAGTCAGAGAGCTTCATGGAGCAACACGTGCCTCCTCACCGTGGCAATACCCATCACTCCAGCAGGTCACAAACAGCCACCCAGTGTAACATGGTTAAATGTTGGCTTTGCAAACAAGTTAGAAGGCAAATTCATCTTTCTCTCATTCTGTCTTTTTTTCTGAATATACCAGCAACTAGCCTGAATCTTTGTCCGTGTCCTTAGATTGATGATGAGCTGTGAGCCACACAAAGCTACGGACCCTTAAAAAATAGTTTACAAAGACAAGACAATCCCCATTTCTCTCAGGTACTCCTGAATTTATGTTCCAGCCTCACTGCTGTCTCAAGTTTCATGTTCCACTTTAAGCTAATTAATTAAAAGGGTCTGGCCTCAAAACAATAATTTATAACAGCTGTCTGTGCTTATACATAGCACTTGGGTGTCTGAAATGTACTTGAAGATCTACAAATGAGAGAAGAGCAGTTTCACAAGTACAAATTAGATTTTACTTAATAGTCATTCAGTTAAGATCCAGGTTGCTGGAGAGCCTGAATTATTGAAAGAAAAAAAAGTCAGTGACAGTATTTTTGCTTACCTCTCTTCATTCTGAGGCCTTAAGTCTTTTTCATTTTGCCATGTACTTCTCTATGTTAAGCAAACATCAATCCAGAAAAGGCAGTAATGTTTAACTGTTAAATTGATGCTGGTCCTTGGCTTAATCATTAGAGTAACGCTGTAGAGGGAGCTGGTATTTCCATCTCTAGAGGTAAATGATTTTCTACAGAAGGTTTACCTTTCACTAAGCCAGGTTCAATAGCTACTTCTAAATAAGTTATACAGTATGAGACACCATGGCAACAATCTGGCTTTCAGTAATTTTTAACATTTACACAATTCTGCTGCTTTTTAGTAAGTTGGGGCTTTTTTTTTAGAATCATGTGAGATTTTAAAATATGTTTCTTGCTGTTGCTGTTGATAGGCTCTTCTAACTAGATTTCTGAAACTGAGAACTGCTGCAAAAAGCTTACCAGCATGCTGCTGCTGGCCATGTCGTTAAAATTCTGGTAACAAGTTCAGCCGGATGTCAGTTGGCACCAAGGGCATAACTCTTTCATCAGGCTGCATCTTGCAGCAGTTATAAGAAGTGAAAACATAATGTAAATGTCTGGAAATATAGGAGGAGAGTGGAAAAAGTGTCTGCATTCATATTCCAGAGACATTGACAGGGTAAGTGTAGTAGGATCATTATGCCTGCCATTGACAGATGAGTTATACCATGAAGACCTCCATGAATTCCACCTCTGCTTCAGAAGCTTTGGGAACAGACCAGTCACCTGCCTGTTTGAATAAATATAAAGGTTGGAGGGTCCAGTTACCGTCCTGCTGAGCTCATGTTGCCTTGGCTTCATCAGAGCAGGGAAAGGGGAACTCAGAGCTCTATGACGCCCCAGCCCAACGTTTTGTTCTTTATAAATTCTTCTGTCAGGTACCACAAACAATGGTTTTGGCATCAGGGAATCTACTGAAGCTGAGTGAGTTAGACTTCAGACTTTACCTGAGGAAAAAAGCAAAGTGCTTCTTCATTGCAGCCTACTCAGCCAGGTGGACAAATCATTTAAAATGACCAACACTAGGAGCCAGTGAAAGAGTGTTACCTCCTCTCTAACAAGGCAGACGTGAAAATATGTGCTGTTAAAAGGACATATATAGGTAAAGGAGACTCAAGCTATCCTCTGACTTATCACACTTGACTAACTCTTGTGGGGGAAAAGCCTCATCCCTTGACTCTTTCTACATCTCTCAGTTTCTGTAAATCTTTAAGCTCTTACCTATAGCATCACACCTCTTACAAAGTGAGCACAAGACTAAACTCTCTCTTCCCCAGTGAGATGGGATGACATTGGACAGTAGTGACTGGTACTGGTTGTATGCTTGAAAAACAGAGGTGTTTTCTACCCCTCTGAAGTATGTTTCTACACAGCTGAGAACCTCACTGAATGAAGCTTGGACATGGCACCAGTGAGGTATCATTTCTACAGGGCTTTCTCAGGACTTCCTCCGTCTACTGGCTGGCAGCTTTATTATTCCAGGAGAACACAGCTTTGATTCTCATGTGAGAATGACTAGTATCAGCCTGTGGAGCTCCTGGGGTCTCAAAATCCTGCTTAGCAGAGTCAATGGAAATTCACTGCTGCAAATCACAGCAATTTGGCCTGAGGGAATTGGGTAACATGCTGGCATATCTTGCCTTTTGAGGTAATTAAAAATCACACTTCTGAGAATCTGTTAATGACACAACAGAGATCCCAAAGGACAGAAGTCATTATGTGTATGAATCATACTCCATCATCCTCAGTTTTAGCTATCATTAATAAGACTTCTTGGATCTTCAGAAGATTCAGTCCACAATGTGAATCTTTAATCATGATCTGCTTCCTGATTGCGTCCCAAGGAAAGACTTTCATGCATTGAACCAAATACTGAGCAAACTGTCAAGTCATTATTTCGTACCTTGAGAAGAAGCCAAAGACCACTTTGATTTACATCCTGTCAACACAAACTGGCTTCTCTCTGTTTTTCGTTTTCTAGGAAGACATCCTTATGGTAAAAGCTGCTGCACACACATGGAAAGAAAATAAAAGGTTGATGAAAGGAAATCTTTAAAATCTAGCGGATATTTTTCCTGGGAAGAAAAAAAGAAGAAAAAAAAGCCATCTGCCTTAGTAAAAGTAGATCAAGGGTAGGTCAGTGATTAGGAGAATATCTCAAGATCAGAGTCCAAAAGTCTGTTCTGCATGCCTAACCAAGATGACTGTGCTCAGTTTAAATATTTAGAGGTAAATAATGAGCTGATGAAGTACTGCTTGTTGTGACAGGGGGAAAGTAACACCTGTATTAACTATTTCTAGTGTGTTTCTTCTTTCCTTGTCCCTCCTCAAAGAACCTTATATCCAGTAAGCAGAAAACCCAAGTATGTACGCTTGCTATGGTTTATTTAACAGTTTTGTGAACTTCACTGGAAATTTGGACAATTGCATGGAACAGAAACCCACTTAAGTTAGTATGTATATAGAAACCACATTTGGGTCAGGAAGACCCTAACTTGTAAACGTTGGGAGACGGGGCGAGTATGAGGCATAATATATATGCTTAGTCTGTTCTTATATTCTTCCCTAGACAGCCACTTTGGCCATTATCATTGTGCAAACTTTGGAATGGATGGGTTTCTGTCCTGATCTAGTAGAGCTGTTCTGGGATAACATTGAACTCAGATTCACTTTATTAATAAAGCTGTGAACAACAGTGAATGCCTAATTATTGGCAGTGACAGGCAGCCTGCACAGGGTCTGTTACAAGCTATCAGTTCTCTTCAGATCCCTTTGAAAATTGTCTTTCACCTCACCGTTCAGTCAGGTCATATCTGAACATGGGCAGAAACAAGCTGTGTTCCAGAAACACAGAGCAAGAAAAATATGTGCCTTGAACCAGCATATACTTAATATTAATCTTTAAATCCAAATACAGACGTATAACTTGAAAAGATTTTTAAGTACGCATGCAGCCTATAATGCAATAAACCCAGTTTGATGTAGCTGGGTTTACGCCACTCATCAACAGCACGTGGGCTGGAGAGGTCATAGTAGAGCTAGAGTGGAAAGAAAAGGTAATGCATTAGAAAAAGATATTTCACACAGCTCTCTCCCTACTCGTACTCCTTTTACCTCACAGCTCACACATGCAGAGGCTGGTGCTGTGGCCATTCTCT
This sequence comes from Fregata magnificens, assembly GCA_013389945.1. Classification (NCBI taxonomy): domain Eukaryota; kingdom Metazoa; phylum Chordata; class Aves; order Suliformes; family Fregatidae; genus Fregata; species Fregata magnificens. The sequence goes on from WAAD01035232.1 coordinate 47,605, forward strand.
TGCGCTGTGAACCCAAATGCTGGATGTAGCCAGTCCATGTAGCTTCACATCTGCAGCCAGCCGGCATTTTCGTTATGATGTCCTTCTGACGTGGGTGCCAAAGAAGTGCGGTGAGGCAACATATTCTGCAACCATACTTAGTTGTGTGACACTGGCTCCACCATTGCCATAGGACCCAGCAGTTCCTGTGCAACATGATCAGATGAGGCTCCATTTCATACAGTTGCAGATGTGGTCTAGAAACAGACAGCCCCGTTTTGCTAGTTACCCATGGCAGTTTCCCACTGTGTCCGTTGAACAGGCTGAACCTAGTGGTTCAGGTGTGCTTTGGTCATCTCCTTTTCGCTTTTGTACATACATGGACTCACACAGCTTCAGTCAAGCTGTGTCAGAGGCCTTTGTATTTGCAGTCAGTCCGGAGAAAACCTCTCAACACATGTATGTCATTTGGATTTATCTCCTTGGCAGTAGCAGCCTACTGTGTCAGATACCACTACAAGGAAGAGAACATTTTATTGTTATTATTGCATTCAGTTAGCCTGAAAAGACACTCACATTTGTTCACGCCTGTGTCTGTAGATCATGTGTGTGATGACAGATACAATGTTGGCTTTATAAGCCTGATCCAAGGGCCAAAGTGGGCTGCAACGTTTCTGGAAAATGATCGTTTCACTTTTGTCTATACTGATTTTCCTCATTCCATCCTGAGTATATGGGCCCAGTGGTTAATAATCAGGATGTGCTGTTTATTTAATTGCAGCTGTGAATTGTGCATGGCATGATTCAGGAAAATTCAGTTTGCTGTGCAAGCATTACCTTCACCTAGCAGCACCATGACAAGCAAAGCTGGAGCTGATCACTTTAGCAGTGAAGCCAAGAGTTTAATGGATGATAAACATGGCCCTTCTGCCCTCACCGTGGTCCATGAGGTTCGCTGAAGAAGAGCCCATGCTCACACCGCTGCTGCTACCACTTTCCTTATTCTGAGAACGTGCAGAGAATTTCCATCTCCAGACTTTTCCAACTGGCACTAAAATTCAGGACTGAAGTAAACAAACCCTTGCTGCAGTGTGCTCTTCAGGCACACAGACCGAGTGAATTACATCTGTTAGGGAATCTGGACAGAGACTGCAGCTATAATCATGGATTTTGGCTTTTAGGTGGCAGCAGATGGCAGCAGTCTCAGTCAAAATGATACAGGAGCTGACCAGAAAGAGCAATTTATTGTTTTGCAGACTTGAGAACGCATGATATAAATCCAAACATCCGGTACAGTGTCACCAGCTCATCAGTATAATAAATCTGGAACAATTCAGATACCAGAGTTTACAGGGGAAGTTTATTAGCCATTTCTCTGCAATAGGTATATCAGTGGCACAACTGTGACAGTTATAAAGAGTCAGCATTTGTCTCAAACAGTGATGACACTGCCCAAGCTGAGCGTGGCACACATTACTCCTACAGCAGGACCTGACCTCACATTACAGGAGTATCACAGAGGCCTTGGTATTGCTTCACTTCTGCACAAGCGGTGAACAAAAGTGCATATCAATGAATTTTAGGATGAACGTGCAGGGGTTTTTTTTACATGATGAGAGGATGCATAGAAATACAAAACTCTCTCATGAACAGGAAATGACATTTGGAATAAAGCTCAAAAGTTTTACTTCAATAGGAGCCTTAAAATATTCTCCCAAAGTAGACCAAGATGCATTCTCCTCAGAATCAATAAATACAGAATAAGGATTTAGTACCTTTTATGTAAGTCTGAGCCCATGTGTCCTTTAATTAAGTAAAACAAAGGGCAAGTGTAATGTGAGCAGAATTTTCTTATCACATTTTGAATTTGGATTTCTCCATCTAGGTTAGTATCTTCCTTGGCTTTCTACTCAAAACTTAATAACTACAATTAATCACGTTCTTCAGTCACGCACCTAAGCTGGACCAGAATGAAACAGAAAACTGAAATGCCATCAGGCATACGAATAGCATATTTAAAAAACATTTTATTTGCTATAGCTCTGGGGTCATCGCTGTATTCTGCTGCCCTCTCCTGTCACTTGCGCATCATTACAGCAGTATAGGCTAATGCATAAATACAAGATTATGAAAATTCGCATCCAAATGCATAACAGTAAACCACCCCTCTAAAATGTTTATGGAGCTGTGCAGCTTGTTTCAAAAGACCTTTTGAAATCTCCCCTTCCTCACTGTTATATTGCTTTGCATAGTAGATTAGTTTAACATATAACTCTGTATATGGCTCTCTTTCTGTATTTTGAAAAAACAGGGTTTAGATTATAAAGTCTGTGAGATACTCCAGGATAAAAGCTTCCAGAAGAAATCTTGTATCCATAGAAACAAGAGGAAGTTCTCCTGATGACTCCAAGGAGTTCAAGGTTTTACTTTCTGGCACTAAGGGGTGATGCCAACAGCAACTGAACCCCACTTGAAATAACTTCTTGGCAAGCGATTATAGTTTGCTTAACTTTGCCCAGGGTGGATTACACAGTCTGGCAGTTAAGTGTCTCCAGTTTGCATAAACAAGTAAACTTAGATTGGTCAAGCTTATTAAATTTGGTGCACTGCTCCAGAAGCATAGTAGGCAAGGACTCTGTGTTACTACTGGAATACAGATTTTGGGTCCCAAAAGGTCCGTGCTTAGACCGTTGGATCAAAATGACTAATACAACTATTTCCTAGGCAAAATTTGGATAAGAAAATTCCTTCCCTCATCTTAAGAGTTGCTGTTGATGCATTTTATTAAAGATGTTAAAATAGAAATTGTCTAAATTACTGCATGGAATTCAACACATTCAGGAAAATAATTTCAATTTGCATAGAGTGGATTATTTATCTTTAATGAAATTCTGTGGAAAACATACACACTTTAGAGCCATAAAGTTAATCCATTGAAGGTCTGACTATGGAGAAATGCTTATCCTGAAAGAAGACCATGTCCTAAAGGATGTATGTTTAATGAAAGAGCACACGAATAATGAACTCAGCAAGGCTAACAGAAACAAGGAAAGAACAGAATTCATCTGGCTTTTAATTTTCTTAATCCTGCAAAGGAATTCAGGAATGATAAAGGCCAAAAACATGTTCAAGAAATGAAATGAAAGGGGATGGAGGGTTTACACAGTCACACAGTGTGAGACCACCTTTGCCTCCTCATGCTGTTCTGGACACTGACTTATTCTGTCCATAAGAAACCTTCCTCTCTATAGTTTAAATCCCAGTTTCTGAATTTTATTAGTGTTCTCCCACTCTGGAGTAGAGCCAGCTTCACTATTTGCTTGGTTTTCTCTGATAGCTGCATCTGTTGCATGTTATGAAACGCCACCACAATTTATGAAATAGGTGTTATTACATCTGAAATTGATAATTCTTTCTCACTGCATGTGCAGAAGTCTGAAGTGTCTACAAGATCTAGCTCTTTAGAGGTGAATCTCTCAGGATAACTTCTGGTACCAAAGGATAAATTCTGGTCCCACTTACACTGTGGAAAAATCCAAGAATTTCCGTGAGTTCGGTGGAATTGCTCTGGTCTTGTTTTCCACCTACCAAGCTATCCATACAGAAAAGCAGAGAAACATTCCTCCTGCTCCTGTCTGCTTCCCATTGTAGAAAGCATCTAGGGGATTGCTGCCTTCTGGGATCAGTGTGCTCAGTTGATTCAAGGAAACAAGACAGTGTCAGGACCCAGCCTCTGGCCCTGGGTCTGACTGGCAGACTCTGGACACGTCCACACTACTGAACTCTGTCAGCCTCCAAGCAGGGTGATTGCATCCACACTAACAGGGAAGGGCTCTGGCATTTGATAACTTCCAGATTGTGCCCTTGAGTGGTTTGGAGAGTGCTAATGGGCCTGAGTCAAAAGTGAAACCCAGAACTACCCTAACCACTCAACTGTTTGAGTAATCGTGCTCCACGATCTGTGCTTGTGTGCTAGCTCCCTTTTTAAAGAGTGTAACCCTATGACCTAGAGGAAGATCTCAAATAGGTGAAAGTCCATGCTCGGTGTAGTGTGCAGAATAACATTTAGGGAGTTCTCATTTCTATTACCATCTTCAGATCAAGGGAAGCCATGTAATACACTGTATCTTCCTTTAATTCTTTTTGTAGTCATAATTTGTGTCTTTTGAAGACACTCTACAACTTACGCTGACTGAACCCAGCATGTTATTAACCAGGTATTCTTTTGATTTCCTACTGATTATTAGCAGTGTAAGTGAGAGAGGAGAAGGGCCAATTTCCCAAATGGTGGTATCTGAATTTTTGAGGAAATCTGCCTTTCTTTCCTCCATGGACCGAAATCAGGATCGAGTCTCTTGAATACAATCAAAATACTTCAGGGTGACAGCAGTGGGACACGAAAATCAAGTTTGTTAAGTTTCCACAGTTTGTGGGGTGAGTGAACAGCATCTGGAGGGGCAGGCTGTAATGGACAGTTTTATCATGGGAGTTTTCCATTCATTAAAATGGATTTTGCTTACACAAGAAAGTCCTACCCGTTATACCAGCACAGTTACACTGGTGTTACTAATGTAACGTAACTTGTCATCTTATTGTTACGATATTACTGACTGACCCAGTGGCACAAGAACCCTGGGCACGACGTGAGCCAAATCTTGAAAACACCACTAGATGGAGATGTTTTCTCACGTTGTCCTCATTCGCTGGCTCTAACTGATGTGCTGACATTTCTTACAATAAGTATTTTCATTTTTGATGACTGCACATTAAGAAAGGAAAATGAGTTCAAGTAACTTTCATATATAATCCAGCCTCATGTGCTTGAAATGTTTGCACATGACAATGAATGTAAGAATTAATGAAGTCTAGCGTGTAGTTGTTTAGACTGAAAGGAATGAATAGATGTTGTATGAGCAGGCAGAAAAGATTGGAAGAATATCTGGGGCTTCTGTACTTTTGTTTAACAAAACGGATTATTACTTATTTAGCTTATGTCACACAGTGAAAAACAGCTTTTAGCAATATTTCTTATCCAGCAACCAGTTTTCAGCTCCAGAGTACTTAAATGCATTCATCCCCAAGGAAACAACCCTAAGCAGTATATGGTGTCTGCAGTCAGTGCTAAAGTGACAGCATCTACTGTTTTTCTACCCTCATCAGTATGCAATATAATGGCAAGGACAGAGGTCTAGAAACAGTCAAATAACTAAAGGAAATAAGGAGATCCAGAAGACATGCCGTTCACATTAAGCTGGAGAAAAAACTGGTCTCTGAATAGTTGCAAAAACTTATTAAAATAGATTTCTTAGATTGCATTTTGAGTCAAAACAATGTTATTTAAAAATAAAAATATGTTTGCAAAGCACAAGCTTAATATTTCCTACACATAGTATAATTTGTAATAAATGTTGCATGATACAAATACTGATTTTCTGAATCAATTAATTTTTCAAAAATTTCATTAGTGACATTCAAAAATAGGTTGTGATTTATATTTCTTAAAAATGATGGTTGTATTGAAGTTCTGAATAATTTTGCTTGAACACATAGGTGTTCACGCATATTTGCTTTCTCTTTTAATTTGTATATCTGTGGGGAATAATTGCAATTATGAAAGCTCTATATGAAACTATTACAATTAGAGTTGTCATCCTATGATACCTTACACCTGGGAGCTGTACGAGAATTGGTGCAAAGTTCCCTTGCCCTTTTCTTGGATCCTGCTATAACTGCTGCCGCTGCTGCTACCCACACAGCACTTGGGCAATAAATAGTGATGACAGTCTCAAGCAGCCTGAA
>WAAD01035233.1:4300-15032 GCA_013389945.1 Fregata magnificens
TTAATAATAATTTCAATGAAAGAATCCAAAACTAGTTTTATAAAAAAAAGTATGAATTGAGACACAAAAACATTGACTCAAACAGCACTGAATGAAGCGTTTGTCTAAATTTGGTGGGGGGGAGGGGTTCATGTTATCTACTTGAAAATGAATCTGAACATTCGTTTTGTTAAGGAAGTTACAGCATGTCTTAAAACTGGGTCAGTATAAATAATGCCATCTGCGGGATCACTGAAATTAGAGATACTACAGCGCAGATAAGACTTAGCAAATACCCAAGCTGTTTCCTCTACCAAGTTCATTCTCAAACATACGACTAACTTTTAACGTATGAATTAAGAGAAAGCAGACTTACTTTTTAAGATCTGAGATTACGAGATATCGCTAATCAACTCTTCCATTGTTCCGTCTTACTATAGTATAATACAGAGATTAACTTGGAAGTCACTTGACAATGGTATTGTTCAGCTCTGTCTCTGTAACTTGAAAGCAATCTGGCTGATATTATATCTAGTGCTGAAAGCCCCAAACATCTATACAGTAAAACTTTGTAAGCCTTTTTGACTTCATGTTATACTGCCATGACACTCTTTAGTTTCTTGTTACTGTAAAACATTTTAAACATTTCCTTTTCTTTTACAGTGTTTATAAACCATTACAACCAACTCAAGCCAGAATCAGCTGAAAGAAGTAGACTGATTTTATTCTGTAATCAGGCAAAATGACAAATTAGATTCATAGTGGAAGCATGGACTTTACGGTTAGGTATCCTCCTATGTATTACGTGTTCCACCCAAAAGGCTCATCTCGCTGTGAGAACAGGAGAAGAGGCCAGATCTAAGACTTGCTACCAGGAAAATTCTGAAAAAAAATGATTTTCAAAAACGAGTTGAAGAAGGAGAAGACCTATGTTCTTGCTCCGTCTTTCCTTCTGTATTGCACTACTCACAAAACTTTTTGACTGAGAGCTTATGAAAAAACCCAACCCAAGCACACACCTCAGTGTATCCATTTTCACCGACACTCTACTGCTTTGACCATCCACATTTCACCTGACAGGTCGCACCTGAGTATATGATTATATCCTTCAAAGGTATGTAAGGACCCTTCACTCTATGCTGATCCCTTGTTGACAATGTCAGAAACTGCAGTTAAGGACATTCAGCTGACCACCTTTAAGGCTTAACCCTTTTTACTGTTTTTCTAAACCTCACAAATACACAGACATCAGAATTCTCCCTCTACCCTTTATCCATTTTTCATTCAGCCTCGAGTATCATGTTCAGAACAGTATTTTTTCCTGTCTTAAAACAGTGAGTACTACACTGCGACTTCCTTTTCCAGCATATTACAGATTAAAGTAGCTTTGCCCAGTTATTTAGAAGACTATCCTAAAAGCAAAGGCAAGTAAAAGTTGGTCCTCTCTTCTAGTTAGCAGAGCTAATACCCATTTTAACTACTTTGATGCTTATATCCTTTATCAAAGAAGTGTTATAAATTGGTTCCATCCAACCAATTTAATGGAACAGGCCTCCCTTGACAGCAGGGAAGAAGTCACCTCACTCGGCTTGTACAGAGACTCAAAAACGTGAGGATGCTGCTCAGAGCTGCTTCTCTGTAATTCCTAATCAGAAACTAACTTGCATCCAATACAACTGCGGTCTCAAACCTTCCTTTGCAACAGAAAATCATCAGTCCCTGGTAGATATTTAGTGCCACCACACACTGAAAAACGCCTTAGGAGGACCTCTGCAGCAATTACAAGCAGCAGTCAAGCCCAAAATTTTGCCAGCCTAAAATTAGTTCCTTAAGTATCTAAGTATTTTATAAAAACTTAAGAATTATGATTTACCCAGGAACCAGTGGGCTGCCATCTAAGGTTTCTTCTCAATGGTTTTTACATCGAAAGCCTATGAATAATACCCTAGCATCTTGAATGCTTTCATTATGGTCCTCAGTTAAACCTCAACATTTTGCGTAAGTGTTCAGCCTCGTACTTGATAGTTGCAAACCAAGAGAACTGGAAACACCTAACATCGTTCAGGGGTAATGCATCTGAATGGTAATTTTTCCTGCTCATAAATATATTTTCTTCTTTTAATTTATTTCAGCCATAATCCATGTCCCAATAAATATTTATGCACAAGACTTACATCAAGCAAGTAGAAAAAAATGATAGCAATATTGCAATTAGTAAAATAGTGTTACAATATTCTCAGTCACATATGGATTCTGACCAGAAGTTTGCTTTTTTTTTTAAAATAGGATGACAAGATAGACATGTGCCATGAGATTAAGAAGTGTTTAGTGCAATTCTTATATTTTCCTATCATCTAAAAGAAAAAGGTTTACACGTTTAAATGCAGCTGTTTTCTGATACGTCTATCAAAGGATAAGCAGTCAAAAAAATTTCATGTTCTTTGTTAATTAAAAAGTCTGTCTGCTAACCCTGAATTCTTTCAAAAATACTCTGAGTGGAGAGGATTCAGGCAAGTTCCGTACACAGTGGACACATGAGTGCAAACAAATTGACAACATGGACATGTAGCGGACAAGACAATTACAGTTCGCCAATTTACCTGGAAGTGGAATAGGCATGCCAGGAAGGGGGACACGAAATGGAGGTACCATTACTGGTGGAAAAGCAGGAATTGCTGCAGTTGGTTGAGGTACTGCATGAGGAACTGCAGGAGGCAATGTCTGTGGGACTGGCTGGGGTACAGTCTGCACAGGTGTAGCAGAAGGAGCAGAGGTTGAAACACTGACTGATGGTGTGGCAACTGAAACACCCGAACTCGGGGTCTGGTCTTGTGTGGTAGGTGCTGATAAAAAAAAACAAAGAACACCTTGTATCTCAGACACTACAATATATTTGCTGCAAACATACTGACTCTCTGTTTCCCAACAGCCATTACATAAGCAGATATGCTCAGATATAATCAGTAGGAAGACGCTTCTTGGACAAAAAACCCTTTGCCTTCTGTGATAACATTAAATATCCACAAAGGAAATCAATTTCAAAGTTTACTTTGTCCCATTCTTTACACCTAACAAGTCTCTATACCAGTAGCAAGGGTGTACCAAAGGACAAATACAGCCTCTGCATCCCTGTTCAGAAAAATAGAAAGGGAATGTTACAGAGAGTTTCAAATGGCAAAAGATTGTTCTTATGTTAAATGAACACAGGTTCTGCTTTTAACAATAACGGCAGCAGCATGTGCATGACAACAGTCTGTCTAAAACTATGCTTATTAAGCTGTGATCCAAGAATGGAAAAACGTCAATAAAAAAAATGTGTAAATAGGCACAGAAAAGGAAAGTACTTTTGTTCAGAAGCTGCAAGAACTTTCTTGGTCTTCAGTGCGTCCCAGTGAGAAAATACACTCCTAGTATTCAATTCCATAATCCTTGCAGCACGACTGAAATCAGCACTTAACCGAGAATAAATAGTACTGCGTATCAAAGCACTGGCAAACAGGAACTAGAGACATGACTGATCAAACTCATTGACCAGCCTTGCAAATTTACACTGTAAGATTTGGTGGAGGGGAGAAGAAACTGTTGTAAAAATGAGCTAATTAAAAAAAAAAAAAAAAAACCCAACCAAAACACCACAAACCACCACACCAACTTATGCCCATATTATATATGGGCATATTATGCATTTTCTTCAGTATTTAATGACTACCAGAAGCATTCCCAATAACATATCAGTATTAACATGTTTAAATAAAGATTTTTCATCTGTTAAGTGTTTCAGAAAGGGTGAAAGTTCTTAGCACTGCCTAAAATTTAGGGAAACAGAGCAGACAGTCAGTATGTGATTTGTTTTAAGGCCTAAGTCAAATCAGTACCAGACAAGAATGAAGCTCAGCCAGAAGTCCCAAGTTTTTTTTACAGGCCAAGTCTGAGAGTTATAAAATTATTTTAAATGATAAAATTTTATCACCTAGGCACAGACACCAACAGTAACAGTTCTTGAAAGCAAAGACAAAGTTTAGCAAGTAGAACAGGCAGAAGTGGAACAGACTCTCAGCGTTCGTTATTAGGAAATTTTGCTTCAGAGAAGGTGCATAAAGTGCTATTCCAAAAGTAGGATCAGTTCTCCAAAGCCTGGCATTAGGCCAGAAGCTAACATTCACCTCCTACCTCATTGTTGTTACTCAGCAAAACGGTTAGAGTAGACCACATTTCAATAAAGCAGCTGAATGCAGCACTAAGTTACCTTTCAAACTAAATAAAAGCCCTAAAATGCTTTGAGCAATACAAATTATTTGCTACTCTAATGATCTGTCCGCCCTCCAGCGTTAACTGAAAGCATAATTTGAGGGTTACCTATATTTGACTCCCTTTCATACACAGATCTCTAAAGTTTGGGTTAAATGGTGAGTTAAGCTTGACTTGTCTCACCTGTTACAGGAAAAAGATGAAACAACTCCAGGCGATGCAACTATACACTACAGCTGGAGTTAGGACAGTTCAGCAATTGCTCATCTTCTGCATACTCTTTGGCCTGACTCAGTGCACACATTTTTGCCAGCGCAGCTACAATGATCAAGACCGTCAAACAATAGGATTCCTGATCAGCATAAACATTGTGCTTTCAGTAGCCCTGCATGTAGACAGTAACACTAACCAAACTGTTTCTTGACAAGCGTACCTTGCTTCATTCGTGCTAGGTGATCTTACTCATTGTTTGCTGGTGACACACTCCTGTGCAAATAGTACCTAAGATACACCTCTACGTAGATGCTCTGCACTAGAGGCACTTTGTTAGCATACATATGCCAAAGTATAGCATAAATCATACTATTTATATTATATGCGGATACTGTGTATAAACATGCATTATGTGCACGCTGCATAAATTCAGTCCCCTTTCCTCTTGAGGTTCCCTCAGCTGGCAAACCCTTAAAAGCAAAGGCTCAGCCCATGCAAGCAGCCGTAATCTTCAGACTATTATTCAAAGGTCATGAGTGAACAGTAATGGCTCTAAGGACTTTCTTCTTCCTCTTTTGTGCGACACCAGCACATGGGAACTTACGAGGCTTAGTCAGAAGAATAACGCTAATAAAAGTAATACACCAGAAGCAGCTCTATTCTGCAATCAAGCAATTCTCTGCAGCCGGGGAGCAGCACTCAAAGATCCAGCCTCTTAAAGCAACAGATGCCACTTTGGAAACAAAGAGGAAATTGCTATTAACTTTTCTTGTGAGATACTTTTAAAAACAATTTAGCTTTATCTATAGTCAAAAGGAAATGGACGCATAATAGCTTTGAGATGATGTGATAACAGCAGAAGAAAAATATACAAAGACCTAAAGAAAAAGGGTTGCATACTGATCTAGTACTACTCTCCTGAAGTAACTCTTTCAGGCTGGGGCGGGGGCAGGGGGGGGAGGTTGGTTCGCATGCCATGTTCTTCTGGATTAAGTGCTGTACTTTAAACTCATACTCCACTTTATGTTGAAACAACTTCCTCCGGGATACCAAGTTTTCGCTGCAGTAATTCGCCAAAGCAGCATCCCCACCACCTGTTCCCCACCATCGCAAAGCTTGAGAAACCCTCAGTTACTCACTGGAAATGGTCTGTGAAACTGAAGTGGCTGTGGTTGTGGTAGAGGTTGTGGAGGACTGTGTACTCGAGGACGTGGATGGAGACGCTGCAGATGCAGGACTACTGGTGGTCGGTGTGGAGGCACCTACTGCTTGTGCCTGGGCTTGGGCCTGGGCCTGGGCTTGTGCAGCCAGCATCGGCGTCAACTCCGACTGCTGAATAACTTTGACCCCATCTGGCTTAGTCCACGCTGACTCACGTGTACGCGCATTATAGAAATAGACCTACAATTTAAGAATGTCACCATCAAACAACTGCTCACCTGGAGGAGGAGCATTTATCAATGGTCCAGTTCCTCCTGTTTTAAAAATAATTAATAAGAGGATAGACAAGAGCGTAGGATTTTACCACAGTGCAAGACTGTGTATGACAACATGCTCACAACAGCAGTAAACACCCATTACTTCGTTGTTTCTGGTAACCATCTTACCTTGCCATCTGGAGTTTTGTTTTCTACCCATATCTCTTCAGCTGGGGGCATTGCTGGTGTTCCAGGGGCAGTGACAGGCGGCATTCCTGGAGGGAACATCATACCAGGAGGTGGTGGCATGCTACCCATGGGAGGAGGCATAAATGGTGGTCTCTAAAGGCATATAATAACAATAATAATGATGATGATCATAACAACAACAATAATAATAATACAATTTTCAAGCAGAGCTTTCCTTTATTAGAGCACCAACAGACAATACAACTGTAGTAAGGTTAACTCTACCAGTCGTCTTCTTTAACAACCTAATGCTACCAGCTCAGAGAATGCGCTTCCTGACAAGCCACCACCTACAGCAGAACAGCTGCAGTAAGCATTTCACTTCCGAGATGCTAGCATAAATGCAATGCATCAGAAAAAAGTGGCATGAGAAGAAGTGGGGCAAGAGAAAACTCCTCTCCTGAAAAGGCAAAAATATCCCAATGCAAGAAAGAGAAAGAATGGAAGAACTGTTCCTGAATAACTGCCACTCAGACATCCCCAGCTGTGAATCAAATATAACACTAAACAGTTACACAATGACCCTCCCAGGGAAGAAATATATATATATATAAAAAAAAAAAAATTACAAGCAAGCATCCAATTTATTAGCATAACAGAGCAGTGGCTTTCATTACAATCCATTGTACTTCTCGATTTCCCATTAACTAAAATTCTAGCTAGTGCTAATTTAAAGAAAAAAAAAATCATATTTTAATTACTGCATCATCATAAGAAATCCAGAACTGCCCTGCACACCGCTGTTACCTGAAAGCCTGAATGCCTGCTTTCAAATTCAAGGTACATTAAGTTCTTTTATTCTACTTGTTTATTTGGACTGTTCTGAAATTTCCTGTGCATAACAAGTGTAGTGAATACTTCCCTATAAGAGACAGCCAACAAAATCCACCAAGTTCTTCAACTTATTCTGCACAGACCTACAACTGACCTAATTATCTCCATCACTCCAGTTCCAACTGAACTTATGATGCAAAAGATTTCCTCTTCACAAAGGCAATACCAAGACAGCTCACTGGCAAAAACCTTCTAGCTCTGCACTCGTAACTGCCAGGCCTGAGACTGAAACACACGCATGCAGCAAGACTAGGGCTCTGCTGAAGCTAGGGTGTGTGCAGGAAATCCAGTGTCACAGAAACAAAACAAAAAAAAAAAGCCATTAAGGTAACTGCAGCCTTTCTTTCCTTCCTTATTTCTTCTCCACAGCTCCTCCATCTGGCCACGAGATGATCCTTCTCTTTACCACTCTACAATCTGTAAAAAGAATGTAGTAGAGCTCACTTTTTGCCTGCTGTTGCTGCTTTCCAAAAAAAAAAGAAAAAAAAAAAAAAAAAAAAAGGGTTTAGACTCTTCCAGGGCAGTCCTGGGAGTGAGGAGGGAATGCCAGGTATACAGCCAGGGGATCCAGAACACCCTTCAGCTCCACTCTAAGCACACCCTCTCCTTCGTTTCTACCACAGGACCTTTCAACATCGTGTCTCTCCTTGCACCAGAAGCAGGACGAGAAGCTAAAAACGAAACATTCGGTGCAAAGCAGAGCACAGTGCTGACATGGCATGAAAAATCTAGACATGCTTAGTGCATGGATTCCATGCATGGTAGTGAGTTGTAAAAGACATGCTTACTGCATGGCATGATACAACAGCTATGATGTAACACCTGAGAGCTGAAGCACATTCAGAATAGAAATCAAACACATAAATCAAGGAGACATCAGCAGCTGGACTTGGGGCTTCAAATTAACTCTGGCTGATTCTTGAAACTGCAAGAAGGAAGCAAGGTCCTGTTCTCCCCTCTCAGTCTGAGTTCCACTACACACTCCGACACTCTTCATTGCTTCAGAGCTTTCAAGGTAGCACATGGCACACGAATATTAACACCAAGACGAAAAATGGGATCCTAAAGCACCAGAACAAAGGCGCAGTAGGTGGAAATAGTCTTAAACTTAAGCTGAGCATGAAAACATACCATAGAGCAAGGCCCCTAGTACTGAATGAAAAGATGACATTCAATGAGGTAAGTGGGGCTGTTTACATCCCTCGGACATACTGTTTCAGTCTTCAATTCCACAGGACTTCTGTTCAGCTGAGACTGCTTCAATAAAATGAATAGCTACTTCACACCTCCCTGAGCACTCCAAGTTCTAACAACACACTTTATGTTTCAGAAGATGGAGAGAAAATTGCTACGGAAAACATGCACTGGTTTCTTCTTGAAATCTTGTACTCGGGATGATGATAGCACACAAAATTAAACTACAATTTGATGTTAGTTTATTTCAGATGAAGTCCAGCTTAAGTCCTTGTTCCTGCTCTTGCAGCTTCTTTGCTTCCTCTCATACCACTCCCTCCGTTCCACACAAAGCTGTCTGCAGAACCAATCTGCATTAAGAGTAATGTGGAAAAAAGCTCCCATAGCCCTGCTGCCAAAAAACATATGCAAAGCAGGGCCTAAAATACCATGAAATAACCCATGTCAGCATGTTCTCTCTCCATCTTGCCCACATCCCTACATTTTAAAATAAATTTCACAGCGCTGAAGTTTTCACTATTCTATTACAAATAGTGGATTTAAACCATTATTTATAAATGACATAGTACTATTCACCTCCTTATAGGCCTGCCTGCAGTCCCACACAGTAATTACACTGCCCTAATAGCACTGTACTCCTACAATGCTATTAATACATTTCTCATTCACAAACATGTTGCACCTTGCAAACTGTCCGAGTCTCTGAAAAGTAGGCAAAAGAACTTAAACATACATCACAATGAAATACAGACAGAAATCTACCTTACTTGAGCCCAACAGGCTCATACTATCCCTGTAGGTGCTAGGAATGCTGTAAGTTTTAAACAAACAAACACAACACAACAACAACAAACATAAGATAAAGAGCATTCTCCTTCTGCTGAGAGTAAATTTACCTCAGCACAAGGACCACCTGCAGCTGCTCCAGTCAAACACTGAGCCTACTCTTAGGGTTTTTTTCAAATGTTACATTTTTCTTTGCCAGTGTGTTGACAATTTCTGGTGCATTACTAACAACTCACCCTCATGAACACAGTGCTGAAGGAAAACATACCTGGTCACTGATTATATACCTACTTCTCAGAATTGCTACCTGCCCACCTAACCAATCCCTTGGTGATCAGTAATAATAAACTACCGCAGCGATGGCAGGTGTGGCTCATGCTGGAACCCACAAGGAATTCAGCTGCACTTTCTCCGTCAGTCTTTATGCGTATCCATCATTACCTCCCTAAGCGAATACAGGCAGAGCCAAGATAACCCTAGAAGGCTGATGCGTACTTCACATGCCAGCTCTGAGGTGTTCAGAAATCCAAGCATAGCCGAATCCTGCATTCTGCACGGCCACAGGGCACCAACACCAAGTCAGGTTTTAGTAAACACTCTGTAGGTGAGCATATCCTAACTGCATAATTGATTAATTTAGAATTGCCTCAAGGAGCTAAACAGAAGTTGTGTTTACGTACCACAGCTATGGATTAGTTTTATAACGCCGTGCACGAGCCTTATGTTTTCGTCATGCCCTGCTATTTTTTTCATCCATTTTAATGTCTCTCCTCTTATTATTTCCACACATGAAAACAAACAAGAAAAATCCCTAAATCCCAAATCAACAAACCAAGAGAATCTCCCATTCTTTACCTGTAAATGTGGAGGTCCCATTGGTGGAGGAATCCCTCCTGGAGGTGGCATCGGAGGCATGTTTGGATCAAACGGAGGACGTCCAAAAGGGGGGCGAGGTGGTGGAGGAGGACCTCGCATCATACCAAAAGGTGGAGGTGGTCGCATGAGAGGCGGTGGGCCTCTCATGACTGCGTTCGGCGGGGGAGCTGGGCCACGAAATCTCAGTGCTTGCTGCTGAGCCATTCTGTGGATAAGGCCAAAGGGAAACAAAGTTTATTTTCTTTTGCTGCTTAGCTGTAAGAAAATCAATTCTTACAATAAACAGGGAAAAACCCTAAAAAAAATCAAGAGGGTGTGGAAAAAATGCCACGTTTGAATAAACGCAGTTAAGCGTGCAACTGCTTCAATAGTTTTTTCCCCTTTGCAGTTCAAGTTCATTAGTCCTCAACTGCTAATTTTGACTCATGGAAATGCATAACCTAGAGCTGCAATCGGGGTAGGCAGGCATTGCGGGAGCACATCCAGATCTGCCAAAGCTCCTTCAGCATGACCTGCAACTCCAATTCCTGTTGGCACGTACATCCTAGACTTCTCGAGCAACGGCTGTCAATCACGCCACGGGTTTTAACTATTCTGCAGTACGAGTATCTGTCGGGACCACCCACATCCTTTGTGTTTGCGACCGACAGTAGGACTTGAACTCCGACCACCGCACTAAACCCGCTGTGCCACCCGACCCTCCACACGGGGAGCTTCGTACGCGTATATATAGAAAAAACCGTTCACCTTTGGAACCAACAAACGCTCTTCTGCTGCTCTCAGGAAAACAATTTTGCCCACCATTTAGTGCCAGTGCAATACCAACGCTGGCACGACGACTCAAAATCGAAAAAGCCAAAGGTTACGATACGGCGAACGGCAGCACGCACAGCGCGGCGCCCAGGCCGCGGGGGCAGCCCCCGCTCCCGCCGACC
>WAAD01035233.1:16449-28363 GCA_013389945.1 Fregata magnificens
GGCGCGGCGGCGGCTGCCCGCGCTCGCCCCGCGACGCGGATGGGCCTGCTCCGCTGCTGGGGTCTTTGGGGCTGGCCCCGGCAGCACGGGGGGACGCCGTGGGAAGCAGGGGGTGAGGGGCTGTCGCCGGGTCCCCCTGCCCCCATTAGCTCCGGCTTGAGAACGAGGCGGTGCAGCTGCACCTTGCTCCGCCTCGCGCTCCCCGAGTCCCTAGTTGACATAACTGCTGGCAAAAGTCCTGACGTAGACACGGCTGCGCTGGCAGGAGCTCCCTGAAGATGCAGTTATACCAGTAAGGCCTTGTTTCGACTGGGGTAGCTTATTTCTTCTGCTGGAGTTTGATTTACCGTAATGGCACGTGGCTGCATTTGTAGTAAAAAACCTACCGGCGCGCGTGGAGCTGCTGCTGGGGCTCCCTGGCCGGGGCAAGGAGCGGGGTCTGCGGGGGGCTGCCAGACCGTGCCCCGGCCCCAGAGCCTCCCGGGANGCAGCCGGCCGCGGGGGGCCGAGGCGCAGGTTGTGGCAAACCGAACCGTGGGCAAATGGGGGGGAACGTGGCACGGGAGGGCAAAGGGCTGCTGTGCCCGCGGCCGGGCTGGGATGGAGCAGGAGGCACGTGAAGCACACGGCTGGTCCCGGCTGCCGCAGCCCAGCACCCCGTGGTGCCCCGTCGACTTGGAAACGAGAGAGTTCATGCTGCACTGTGTTTACTGCGGGACTCGTGGAGACGTGAGTGGGTTCCCGCTGCCCTGGGGAGATGGGGAGCCCCCTTGCAGTGGCAGAGGTCCGCTGGGGAGGCGGCCACGGTGGGGCCAGGTCCGCAGCCCTTGCTGGGAGGCAGCATCGGCGGGTTCCCCTGAGATGTGGCCCTCAGGACTGCCCGGGGAGCCCGGCAGGCAGGTAGCGAGCTGAGGACTCGTTACGTCCGAGTAACGTACGTGAGACGTCGTGCAGTCAGCGGAGGAAACGCACTTTCAGTTCACGCACTCAGTCCTGTTTATTTTATGGCCTGTGTAACTGAAACACTCGACACACGTGGGAGAACAGCTATTCCTGTGAAACACTCGCTAGCCCTGACTCGTCGGGTGAGGACTGAGAAAACTAAATTTATGGGTAAAGCCTGCAATAACCCACCGCAGAAACCGGGAGCTCAGCTGCAGCACTGATGTTACGTTTGAGACGTGATGAGATATAGAACATTCTGTTGAAAAGCCTCCTGCAGCTGAATTACACGTTTCAAAAGGAAAAAACCCAGAACAACAGGGAAGCAGATCCTTCCCCCCTGCAAGGCTGCGTTTCGTGTGCTGGGGGACATCACCACCCCCCCAGCTGCGGGAGGGCGCCGGGAGCCTCCCTGAGCCCGCGGGTCTTTCTGTCTCTAACTGCTTTGATTTTGTTATCCCACTTTTCCCATTCCTCTCCTTCTGTCAAAAAAAGAGCTGTCTTTTCTTAAATAGTAAAAATAATCGGAATTGCTAAGGAACCTCTTGAAGGTGCTGTGCTAAAGAGATCCTTACATACTTTGATTTTGCTGCTCGGTTTCTTTATTCATGTGTTTTGCTTAAAGTCGCTGCTGCTGTAAGGATTTTTTGACAGCTCGGCGGGTGGCTGCGGCTCCCCAGGTGCATGTGTGCCTTGCTCTGTCCCAGCGTGCCCCCAGCCCATCCTGGCCCCGAACCCAGGCGGCGGCAGCAGCTTGGGGGGCCGGCGTCCTCCCCGTTGCCTTGGCCCCTCCGAAGAGCCACGGGAAGGAGCTGGGGATAACCGCCGCTGGCTCTGCCCGAACAGGGAGATGCAAAGTGCCTGTCTCCGCTCTGCGAGGGGAGAGGAGATGGAGCCGGGCGTCCCCACCCCACGTCCCCCCACACCAGCGCCGCGAGCGATCGACGCTTTCTGACGGCAGGAGATTAAAATGCTTTTTGGACGTGATAGCTTAGATCCTCCCCAAACAGTGGGGCTGTCTGTCTTCCACTAGCATCTTTCATCCCCCTTTTCATCTGCTTGTTTCAGGATTGTCTCAACAATTTATTAATTACAGGCTGGCAGGTAGGAGCATCTGCAAGGCCCTCTCCCGTGTTCGGGGAGAGCTGGCCCCGTTCCGCACAGAGCCCCGTGCTGCTGTGCCGCAGCCCCCCTTACTGCTCAGCTTTATCTTCTCAAAACATTTCAGCCAGTAATTCTCAGACTGCAACTCTTTCAAAAGCTGCAAAATTGTGAGCTGCAAAATGCGAGTCATTTTGATGGATTTGATGGCAGCTGCCTGTTCAGCAGGATGTGACTTTTGGAAATAGTACAATTCATTGCGCTTAATATGTGCTTTCCCTAGATTTCATTCAAAATCTGAATTCTAATAATGCGATTCACTGCTCGCAGGGACACCTTCACTAATTAACCAGCAGAGCAGGCTCCAGGAGTGCAGATATGAGAGGGGACCGATGAGCCACAGCCCCTGGACACGCTCCGGTCGACACCGAGGCTGCTGCAGAGCAGGACCTCGCCGGGGCTGGCTCATTCATCCCCTCAGAAAGCCTCGGCGCCGCTCACGGGGCTGGGAAGGCGCTGCTGGCCGTGCTCCTTGGGGGACCAGGGCTGCGGCGAGCGCTGGGTCTGGGGATAGATCCCTCCAGGGGAAACCCAAACCCAAGCCTAAACCGATTGCAGTGGTCCTGGATCTGCTGATGTGGTAGTGCAAATGCGATGTCTTTTAGGCCAGCTGGGTATCCGGACAGTTTTTCAGAAAAGTCGGTGGCCAGGGTGCCCGCAGGAGCCTGGTTTCCCCTCTCTGTCTCACCGATCGGCCCCCAGGCTCGTTGCTCTGGGGTGGCTCGGAAGCTGCTGGCTCCACTCTGCCACGTAACAGCACGGAGCTGCTGCCGCCGCTGCTGCTGCTGGAGAAAGAGCATTCTCGGTGGAGATTTTTAAACTGCAAACCTTTTCAAATGTTTAGATCTCTGTAATTTTTAAAGGACTATTTCTCACGTGTTCCGACTTCTCTGCCAGGCGGACAGGAAGGATGCTTGAAATTTCGTATTTTGGATGCTCGGAATTTCGCATTTTGGATGCTCCCTCTCCGACCTGCCCAAGTTCCCTAGGTCCAAAGCGGGTGGCCTTTTTCTTCTTCTTTGCAGCTATGTGACATGGGCTGATTTTCATCACTTTCCTTTGGTTTCCTCTGGCAGCAAGTGTCACATTCCTCGAGCTGCGGTGGGGTCCTGTGAGGGCCCGTGCCCCGCGGCGCCGCCGCCGAGCGCTGCCCCCACTCCGTGGGGCTGCGATTAGCTGTTCAGTTGTGCAGAGACACTGACATCTTGTCAGTCTTTTACAATTTTTTTCAGATTTCAGGTTGAAGTGTGATGCCGAATTAAAAATTTTGCCCCGGGCTGTCTGCAGGGCGTCTCGGCTGCTGCAGTGCCAGCATCTGCTGGGGAGACCCCCAGCTCCCGTGTCGGAGGGCGGTGGCCCCGAGCTGGCACTGGGCGGCAGAGCCGGGGAGGCTCCCGCCGGCGCGGTCGAAGGCGGCCTTCGCTTTCCCAGCTCCCCGCTCGACCTCACATTTCACCACCGCTCGCAGAGGTGTGCGGGGCCCGGGGCAGGTCCCCGGGCAAGGAAGGTGCCTAAGAGGGACCTGGCCCAGGGATCAGCCTGACTCCAGCCCGACCCGACTGCCAGCTGTCAGTTAGTAAAAGCACGGCACAGCTTTGGCAAAGAGGAACGCCGCGCGCTGCGTCTGGGCATCCCTTGAAGATGCTTATCCCCGAAAAGAGCAGCTCTTGCAAAGCCGTGGGCGAGGCGGCCGCAGCGCAGCCCTTGGCCAGCACCACTGGCAAACAAGACACCGTTTATATGTTCAGCATCAGCTGAAGTAGCGGGGCTGGGAGGTGTGCACGCTGACGGGGGAGGGAGAAGGGAGCAGCCACCACCACGCCGCCTCCGTCTGAGCCGTCCCCGGGGCCCCATCCTGCAGCCCTGCGGGAGTTCACGGGGGTCCCCGGGGGCTCGGCCACGGGCGCAGCAGACACTTGCTGCGGAGGGTGAGATGAACAGAAAGGTCTTGGACTGTGGTTCTGATTGGGATCCAGCCCTCGCTGTTTTGGTAATATATCCATTTTTTCTCCTGCTGTATTTTTTTATGCAGAATAGCAATGATTAAAATGGTGATTGCCTCCACTTTGCCTAACCGCATTTCACAGCGAACCTGTTTGTATAACAATCCTCTCGTATTTTCTGACTGCTCAGCTATTAAACTAAGGGCAGAAAAAAGGATTTATGGTTGTGGTTTTCTGTGAGGTTTAAATAATTACTGGTTTTAGAAACTATACCTTGGAAACGCGGAGGAAGGAGTGGTCTGAAGGAAGCCCGGGGAGCCAGCGATGGGGAGTCCAGGCCCTTGGCATGCACGCTGCAGCGGTGGCACCCGCCATGCCGCAATGCACCACACCGCATCGCACCGCACCGCTCGCCACCCACCCCTCTGTTTCTGCAGCCCTGAAAGGGGATAATGTTCTTTAAACCCTTCAGTAACCCTGTGATGGGGCTCCAGAGGTGGATTTTGGGGCTGAAATCATGGGGCTGGCCACCCCCTGCCCCACGCGCAGCACGTGCTCGTCATGCCCCTCCATCGGCCATGAGCACCGTGCGTGTGCTGTGCTGCCGCTCGGCGGCGGGGCTGGGGCCGNGAGCAGGTGGGTCTGAGCATTGTTAAACCTTAACAGGGCACATCCCCATCAGCCACGTCAGCTGCCGCACGGCACAGCGCACGCAGGCCCCGGGCGTGGAGCTCCCCGATCTGGCCTAATGCGTTCCCTGTATTTATATGAAAAAATCCTGGTTTTTCTGTACATGGGGAGCCTGTAGATTCCCCCCCGACATGGGGGAAGGGGGCTGCAGAGCTCAGCCGTGGCAAGGGCTGCAGAGACGGAGGTGAGGTCCGTGGAGGTGCCCAGCGTCAGCCAGAGCAGAGGGTTTCGCTCAAACTCGGACTCATTTGGAGGTTATAGATGGAGTATAGCCAACAAAGCTGAGCCCAGCCTCTCTGCTTGCTGTTGGCAGCGCTATCATCTCTTGCAGCTCCTTTGCCAGGAGGAACCGTGCCCGGGCCGTGCCACCCCACCCTGCGAGTCCTTCTGAAAGCGCTAGAGACCCGTGGCCACCGTTAGCCACCGCCGCGGGGCCTGGGAGCAGGCCCTGGCTGAGGAGGGCGCGCTCGGCCCCTGTCCCGAAATTCTGGGGGCGTCCAGGGAAACTTCTGCCTGAAACCCAGCCACAGAGCTGACACTAATAGAAAAAGACCATTAAAAAGCTCTGTGATATTCTGTTCTCCTACTTCTGGTCCCTCTCTCCCTTTGTTGCTGCTGGCATTTTATGAATTATTGATGCGCCTAGGTGCTGCTGCTCTCCCGTTTCCTTCGCCGCAGCTCCCGCTGCTGCAGCCGTGCCGGACCCACACCGTGCCGGGGATGGGCTGCCACCAGGCGATGCCCTGAGAGGTGGCAGGAGGGGCTCGATCCCCACCGTGTCCCCACAGCAGAGCCGAGCGCAGCCCCCGCCGCCGAGCAGCTCGGTCCCCGTGCTGGGGCGCGGACCCGGGCTCCTGGCTGGCACGGGTGGGGGCTTTACGCGGATGTGGAGGTGCCCTGTGTGCCTCTCCACTCGCGCGAGGCTCTTCTCCTCCAGCTCCTGACCACAACTTCTGCTCGTCCCTGGGTCCCTTCTCCAGCCCCCACTGTCAGGGGCTTCTCCTCCAGGCTGTCTCAGCTCCCTCCCTCAGAGCACAGGGCGCAGGGCACACGGTGCAGACACGATTTGGCAGAGCGTGCTGACCGGGGGCTGCCCGACCCCAGAAGTGACCCCGCGAAGCCCCACACCGGCATCGCCCCAGGAGAGCGGGGTCGGGAATCGCCGCAGGGTCAGCTAAGGGGACAGCCTGGCGGCAGCTCTGTGTCCCTTGCCGGTGGGTGGCCATGTGCCAGCCTTGTGCAAGTACGCGTGACGGGGTATCAGGGAAAGGAGATCTTCCACGGAGCACTGAAAATGTGCCTCTTTCCCTGAGAGACCAGAAATGGTCCATCTCTGCAGTTAATATTTAATGAGGCGGTTTTAGGATAGAAGCTGTCTGCTGAAGGATGGTGCAGAGATGCTCTCCCGCTCACGCAGCGGTATGGGAGGGTCACAGCACCGCCGGGACAGTGTCCGTGGGGCGGCTCCCGGGGGGGACGAGGCTGGTGGAGGTGGTGGGGTGGGAGCCGCAGCGGCCCAGGGGCCGTGGCACCCACAGCCACCCACAGCAGCCCCTGCTCGCGGGCTGCAGCACAGGGACGCGGCGGGGATGCAGCAGGGTGACGGGATCCGTGCCGTTCGAGAGGGGTGCTCCCAATCCAGTGTTCATTCGGCTGCCTGGGACAGTGACGAGTTGGAGCAAACCCGCTCCTCGGGCTCTGCCTCAGCTCTGCCGTGGCATCCCGGGGAATGGCATCGATGTTAAATCCCAGGACGCTGAGTCTCATGGCCAATTTGCTCAGGTTTCCTCGGTGGGGGCTAATGTGTTTTCCATGTTAATGTGCCTGCACGTGGCATCCGACCTGTCTGCAACGTGGAGCCGCTAATACTACATGACTGGCTCACGTGCCCCGTTTGCAGGGGGACGGGCTGTGCGCGCCACTGCCACTCTGCTCCTCCAAACAGCGTTGGCCTGGACTGACCCCAAATTTACAATATTTCAGGTTGCCTCATTAAAGGAGGAAGCGAACGACTCCTCCTGCCCCAGTGTCTCTGACAAGGAAAACACTTGCTTTATCCAAAATATTTCAGGTTCCTTCACTGCCCCCGCCCCCGAAAAGCTACTGGAAAAAAGCACAAATCTCTCTTTGATGCATTTAAAGAAATAGCAAAATTTTTCCTAAATATTTCCTTCTGTCTTTAGACTAGAGTTATTTTGAGTTGTGAGGCATTTCAACCCTGTTGGCAACTCGGTCAAAACATCCCGCTGGTGCTCCCCTTAGAGCCGGGCCCCAGCTCCCCCTCCATCTCCATCCCGTTTGCAGCTGCCTCTGAGGTTCCTCTTCCAGCAAAGGGATCCAAGAGAGCCCATCCTTGTTGCCTACCCAAAATCACTGTCCCTAAACCTCCCGTCCCGTTGCTACCCGAAGGAGACCCCCGTGCTCGTTCCTCTGCTCCATGGGAACACGATGCTTCGGCAGGAGAGGCCAGCTGGGGAGGGATGGGCAGTACGGGGCACGATGAAAGGCGGAGAGACGGAAACAGGCCAGAAGCAGTTGCCATGCTGGTGATGGAAGGAGATGGTCCCTGCAGGCAGCGAGGCACGGTTCAGCCACGGCGGGAGCAGACTGGATACGTGCTGCAAAAAAAGCGCCTGCGTGCTGCCTGTCCCTCTGCGAGTCCCCAAAGCCACGGCCATCAGCCGGCTGGGGGATCGCAGAGCATAAAACCAACCGAGCAATAAACACAAGTTCAGATGTTTTTTCAGATGCTTTTATATGTTCTCACTGCATTACTTAAAGGAGGATCTCTGAGTTTTGCTTTTTTTTTATAGGCAGAAAACTGCACTCAGGCCATAATGTGGTAACGTTTGTAGACTAATCTGTTTTGGCATTTGGGGAAAAACAGACATATTCTGAAAGAACCGAGCTATCAAACTTTAACTATCATCTCTGACTCAGATCCTTGACATGTTTTGTTCCTGCTCGCAGAGCTGCTGCAGGAATACGTAAGCACCGGGCTCCGTCGGAGCAGCGCAGCGCAGCGCAGCGCAGCGGGCTGGCGAGCTCAGGGGACAGCCGGCCTGGGGGCCCGGCCAGCTCAGCCCCCGGGCTCGGGGCAGCACGGCCAGCACCCCACCGGCACGGGGGTCGTGTGGAAAATGAGCTGGCCGCCTTCGTCCCGGGCTGCGGCGTGTGGGGTCCTCCTGACAGGCGCTGACGTGTCTCAGAGGAGCCAGCGCTGACCACGGCAGCCGCAGGGCTCGGGGTCTGGCCCGGGGGTGCGTTGGTGCAAGGTCCGGGCTGCTCCAGCGGAGCCCGTCTGGTCACGGCTGGCTTGCGGGGAGCTGTAGGTACGCTGCACGTAGAGGAGAGACCTGCCAAGTGACTTGCAAAAATACTTTAGGCTCTGGCAAACGATGGGTGACCACGGGGTGCTCAGCTGAAGCTTCCTTAGCTACGCATCCTGCAAAGGTCTTGAAAACTTAATCCTTCTCCCCAAATCATTTCCTGATTTTTAGTGGGTTTGTCTTCTAGGCCTAGCATCCTTTTATGTGTTTTTTGTTGTGTGAATTATACAGCGTATTTGGGTGCGTGCTGTGCAGCGCTGTCCCACGGGTAGCTCTGGAGGAGGTTTCAAACACAGGAGATGAAGGGGATGTTCTCTGCGTGCCAGAAGTCCTGCAGCTCCCGCACGTGGCCCCGCTCGCGGCGTGTCTGAAGAGCACGATCAGCTACGATCCTTCCTTGTCTCTTCTTCCCAGAACCCGTAACGCAGGCGAGCCCAGGTACATCACAGACTCCGCAGTTTCCATCTGCCTCTCTGGCCGTGTGCTGCAGGGGAGTCCTGGGGAGCGGGTGTTCACTGGAAGGCCGGACCCTGACCACGCACCCCCCGTGCCAGCCCTCTCCCGCTTTTCCTCAGCCCGAAGAATGGCTCCAGCTGCTGTTCAGAAGCGACTTCAAGATGCAGACACGAAGGTGGTGGGACCCATTGCTGTGAGGCCCAGGGGTCTGTACCAAGGGAGACCACGAAGCATCACCTCCAGCGGCGCCAGAGCCCTCCTGCGGGTGCAGAGCATCACGCGACAGCTTCCCACACTGTCCAGGAGGGATGAGTGCAGCAGGGCTGGACGCCGGCTCTGTTTGTGGTGCTTGTGCTCCCCTCTCGTTCTGGGAAGCACCTTATTTTTTGTGCACACAGTTCGGCAGAAGTCTGTTAGAGGGATGCTAACTCTCAGCCGCACAGGCAAAGGCAGCTCCGAGGGTGATGGTGACGGGAGTCTCTCCGAGGTGCTCCTTGCTGTCATACCCACCGCTGCTGTCGCATCCACCCGTTTTGGGGCTGCCGGGGCGCTGCCAGGGCTGCTCTTAACTGAGCCAAGCGGCAGCAGCCCTGGAGGGTGCTTCTCCCCCAGGCAGCCCAGGGCGCTGCCTCTCGGCTCCTGCCAGAGGGACACCCAGGGGGAAGCTCTGTCCCCTGTACCGCAGTCCTCCCTCCAGCAACATCCCCACTGCTTTCGAGATCCAGCGGCAGGGCTCACCCTGTGTAAACAAGGGCCCCGGTAAACTCGCAGAAGGCATGCGTTAGACACACCAGCCGCAGGAGGAGAAAAATCAAAGGTTTCCCTGCAAATCCATCTGCCCTACACCTCCTCTCCATTTTGATCTCCAAACTCATGCAAGTTTAAAAAGCAAGTAAATGCTGACAGTGTGATTAACCTCCCCACCTGCTCCCTGCTTCTTTCTCTCCTAGAAAGAGAAGCTCGGCTCACCTGCCTGGTGAGAGCATCTCCTTCAAGTGCGAAGAATGTGGGGAGTCAAACCAAGGTGGTTCCACGGAAATTACAAAACACTACACTTTTAAATAGGCGCTGAATTATTCAGTGCCCTCGCACTACTCAAGTGCTGTGCTCTTTTGGTGGATGATGGCTTGGTTTCCCTCCCAGCTTTTCTGTTATGACAGTGAGTAAATGGAGAGATCAAACATTTATAAATAATAGCCCCCGTTAGGATCAGGCTCTGCCACTATGAACCAGGCAGGGTGGGAGGCAGCGCCGGGGGCGTCTGGTCCCGGGAGCAGCGCAGCGCTGGGTGCTGCCCAGGCGCTGCCCCCGCCTCGCCCTCCCCGGGCTCCCCACGCAGCCACCGGCGAGGGCTGGGTGACACGGCTTGTGCAGGCAGTCGGTTCTCCGTTCCCCTTGCGCACCTGGAGAGAATGAAAACACGTAACGCTTTAAACCTCAAAGGCATAGAGTAAAGGCACCGAGGAAAGAAGTAACCCTGGTGGGGGGACCAGAGCCCCGGTATCCCAGCCGCAGCCCCATCGCTGCCCAACGCAGGTCCAGACCCTTCAGCCCTCGGCATCCAGCGATTTGGTATTTGCCTTCTACGCACAAGGGTTGTGGAGACCCTCGCTCATCTTGGTGTGACACAACAGGGCACTAGATAACTGTTACTTATTCCTGAATTTATTACTGTATTACATTTATGTCCCAGAAACATTTCATTAACCCTCAGCAAGCCCCTGGCAGAAAAGGCAGCAAATCTGCAGATGGCCATTTTCCATGCAGCCTGTTCCATTTTGACAGCACGCTATGGCCAAGAGTCCCTGCTCTGACCCAGAGCTGGGGTCTGGGTCTGGTCTTCCCAATCCATGTGCAGTGAAAATGACTGCCAGGGACCGAGCCGACTCTGAGCACCCACAAAGTCGGCTGCCTGAGAGGGGGATGCGGGGGCTCAGCAGTTTTGAGACCACCTCTACTTTACACTCTGCATTTAGGGGCTCCGTTTTCACCAGGCAGGTTGAAGACATTTAGCGCATGTCAGTACTATTTTGATATAGATGATCTAGATTTATATGCCATTATTGTATATTTTTAATTCTCTTTGGACTTAAAAGCGGACAAAGCCTTTCATTTTCCGCTGTGTATTCTTTTATTCCTCCGTGTAAAACTCCATTGAAAATGTTGTGACATGTTTCTCCCTATACAGTTCTAAATTTGCTTAAAGAAACAAAGTCTAAACCATGAGTTGATGATGGAATAAATTTGTATCTAACATTTCCAGGCAAACTGCAAAGCACAACTACTGTCATTAAAGACAAATTTGCTTAATTGCTTTAAAACTCTCTGTTTTGAAAATAACTGGCGAAGCCGTACGTCTGGAATGAATTCCTTCTGCTTTGTAGTGGTGTTAAGTGGCATTCTCTTTTGAGTCAGTGAGTCTCCACAGAGCTCCTGTCTCTTTGCTGTGAATGCCCACCTAAAGCCTACGGCCCCGTGCCCTTACCAGCGCTGGGCTGGTCCAGTTGAACCGGCGGGTGATGGAGGGGACGGTCCTGTCCCTGTGCTGGGCTGAGCACCGGGCTCGTTCGGGTGGCGACAGGCTGGCAGTGGTACGGGCTGTGGGGGACTGCCAGGCTGCCCAGCCAGAGCTCTCCTCTCGGGGTCCCCTGCTCGCCCTGGAAGCCCTGCTCGAAGGTGGGTGACCGTCCTGGCGCCGCTCCGACCGCTCCTCCCTCGCTGAGCCGGGCTGGCCTGGGCTGGGCTGGGCAGCCCAGGGTGCTGGGCCTCCCGGTCCCCTGGCCCCAGCACCGTGACGGTACCTCACCCTGAAGCCCCACATCTCCTGAGAGCAGATGACCATCCTCACTCCAGTGGCGTGGACCACAGCCCCATGCACGGGGGCCTGGAGCAAAGGCTGGGGTCTCGGCACAGATCAGTTCCAGCAGAAACTGCTTTCCTAAGGAACATTGTTTAACCCGAACCAGACAAGTCTCCCAGGGAGGGAGAACCTCCTCCTTGCAAACTCGGGAGAAGTGAAACCTTGGCGGGGCGGGGGGGGAGCGTGGAGAAAAAAAAGACTGGAAGTTAGGATTTTTGCAGCTGAAAATCCCCCGTTTTCTCTGGGAAATAAACATGGCCCCAGCTCCAGCTTGTGCTCCGCTTGCCCGCGGTTGCCTCCTTTGACCAGCCCCTGTTGCCACCCCGAGTGCACGTGAGCTGCTCTGCGCCCTGGTTTGCAGGAGCAGCCGGGAGCCGGGACCCTCAGCGGGGCCCTGCAGGTCCCATGGGACGCGGGCGGCCGAACCCTGCCCCGCCGGGCAGAAACACACACACACACACACGCTCCTGCCAGGCTGTCAACCGTTCTCCTCTGCACCGCGGCAGCAGGCTGCTGCCTCACCCCTGCACACC
>WAAD01035233.1:34395-69811 GCA_013389945.1 Fregata magnificens
CCCCCCCATAAATCCTGTAGAATATATTCCCAAGTACAGAGTGAAGCAGCGGAGAGGCGTTGAGCGAGCCAAGCCCCGTAGGCTGGCGGGGGGATCAGAGCGGTGCCAGGGCCACGCGCGTTGCGGGCTGGAAGCATCTGATCCTTGGCTCGGTATGAGAAAACGGGCAACCAGCGATCCCCCCGAGAAAAACAGTCCTGAAGCTGGCCTGATTCTACTGATGAGCTGTCGTTTTATTTTTGCTTTCTCCTAATCTTCACACATCTTCAGGCGCTACTAGACTTCGATGGTCCAGGGACGTAAGTATTTTGCAAGTGTGAAATTGGAAGTTCTTAAACAAAATTAAAATCTGCTCTTAGATTCAAAGTTTCCAAAAGTTCTGTGAGCCTCAATAAAAACAGATCAAGAGCCAAAGGAGTCTTGGTTTCCCGACAAACGTATTGACTTTGGCCAGAGGAAAGAAGAGGTTCTACTTCTGGGGCGAAATGCCTTTCACGCAGGAAACGCGCACGGCAAAGATGCTTGCAACGTCTTGCCTCTGTACCTCAGAGCAGGTGACAGTGCGGGCTAAAGGACAAGTAGCCTGTTTTACAATTCGCTCCGAAAGGACGGAGTCGCAGCCCGCCCGCATGTTTGGAGCGCTGTCCTCCCCGCAGAAGCTGCGGGGGCGCGGGGCCCGGCGCTGAGGGACGCTGCGGAGGACGGTGCTCGTCGGTGGAGCAGCAGCTCGGGCGGTGGGGTGCGGCGNGCGGGGGGGGGAACCGGCGCGTTGTCGCAAAGCTCCAAGCCCTGATTTATGATAAAAAATTTAAAGGAAATCATTTATATTTCAGAGGGCCTAAATAGCTGCATGAAAGTTTTATCTAAAGTGGCACCATATTTATAGGCAGTCCTGCTGTGTTGGAAGTAATTAATAGAGGGATAACTTTCAGGCCTTTGTTTTGTTTTTAATCCTCCCTTTATTTAGTGCTGTCTGGTCAATGTAAATAAATAAGAGGATGCAAACGGAAAGCAGGGTATGAAGCCTGAGGTAGTGCCTGTTTGTCAGAGCATCTGACGTCTCCCCATCCCCGGCTCCGAGCGGGTTTGCGCTGGGCTGGCACTGTTTTTCCATCTCTCTGCTGTTGCTTCCTTCCCTTTCAAGCAAGGAGGAGATGTCGGAGCCCTCAAACACCTCCATCCCCTGTTCCCGTGTGAAAGCGCCTGTGCTGTTTGGCAGATGCACTGCGGCCAAGCATCGCACGTTTGGGTACAGAGCTCGGTTCGGGGCTCGTGTCACAGCTCAGACCTGTCGTCTGTCACAGCCCACCCAGGAACATCTTTCCTGACTGCCCGTTTCAAGCACAGTCTTTTCCTTCCCTCCTGAAGGCAGCCGCTTTGAAAGAAACCGGACCGGGTAATCTAGCTGCTGAGCTCCCTTTAATTAAAGCTGTAAAATATTGATGTTCCTGGCCCTGTCTACTGATGTTACACCTTGCAAACAGAGGAGAGAAGTCCAAAGGATAAACAATAACAAGTTAAAAGAGCCCAGATGGTTTGCCATCAGAAACTATCTGCAGACTCAAAGGTGTCACTGCAATAGATTTCAGAGATCATTCACATACTAGTAAATAATTAATAGTATTTCTGGAAGGAAAAAACCCACCAAACCCATACCCTGATGAAACACCGCTAGTGACTCATTGAAAATAAGAAGGTAAAAGTCAGACTAAGCGTCTGTGCTATTTTAGTTTTTGTCACAATTCAAAGATTGCTATCCGTTTTCCTAATATATAAAAATATTCTGTTCTTATTTAGAATTCAAAGCCCGTCACAGTCAGAATGTTGTCGATAAGCTCTTGGTTTCATTGTATTCGTTCAATTTAGTTTAAAAATTATGTAGTAAATGCTTACACAGGACTGATGGGAAGTTGGAACTATAAACATGCATTATTTAACACACAATTTGTGCTAATATCCTCTCTACGGTGGGCTGTAAGCAGCACTACCTGTCACAGTCACAAAGCCAACAGAACTTGTCCCATTAAATTTTCTTCAATTGCCATTTAAAACAACCACATAATTTCCTGCAAATCTGGCTCTTCTGGGGCAGACTGCTGCAACCCTTTACCTTTTGAGATCCGTGAGTAAGCTAAAGCATGCATAGCTAACACAAAGACGCTTTCCTTTTCCTCGCTGGGGGAACCCAGCTGTGTGTACCCGCTCTCCGTCTCCTGCCTTGGAGCCTTTGCACCCCTACCCTGCCCACCCCGAGTCCTGGGAGGGTTTCTTTGTCACGCCCTGGCATTTGTCTTCACTGTGTTTCCAAAAAAGAAGTCATGTTTTTCAGACCTGACTCAAGATTCACGTGGTAAAATAAGTTCTGTTGCTGAGATGGAGCCTGTTACCACAAAACGCCTGATCCGTGTGAAGGAAGAGGGACGGGCGCTGACTTTGGAAGGTTCCTGCAGAACCTGGGTTTACACAGCACATTTCTAGTACCCTAAAAGCGCAAGCCGCACTGCACCCAGTATGATACGGCTGTTCCACTGCACAATCTGATCGAGGAAATATCTAGGATTACCCAGACAGTCAATTATTCATCAGCTAAACGGCCAAGCATCAATTACCTGGCTTGATTCTCTTATTCATTAAGAAGATTGAAGAGCCCAACTTAACAAAGCAAAAAGAAAGTTGCTAAGTTACAGGAGCTGCCCGGCTCAGTAGCGAGGCCACACCGTGTCAGGCTTTCAAAGGAGAGGGGTCTGACAGCGAGGAAGTCTCCGAGGCTATAGAGTGTCACCCAGAGCACTCGCGTTTTAGAGCCGTCCATTCCTCCACAGGCCTGAAAGTAACGGGGTTAAACAGAGAGGCGGGACTGCGCCGGAGTTATAACTGCACCTTGGTGCGGGTACAGTGAGAGGGCAGCTGGGGCCTGAGCCAGAAGAGGAGGCTGGAGAGAATGAAAGCTGCTGTAAGGGTGTTTTGAAGAAGAACTTTAAGGGTTCAAGCGAGGGGCCAGGGAAGGACTATCGTCATTCTGGGAAGTTTATGTACAGGTGGGTGTGGGATGGAAACTATTTCAGAGAGAAAGGCAGCAAGCGGCGTCGCCACAAAGGTACCACTCAGCAGAGACCCTCAGCCGGGTCCTGCAGCAGAGAGATCTTACAGGCAGTTTAAGACAAAAGCACGTTTCCCACCACTCCTGAGCCACCTCCCCGTGCAAAAGGGCCAGGCCCTGGGGGGCTCAGCAGCTTGCCGAGGGCCACCACAGCCCAGCGGGCAGGGACGAACTTGGAGACGGGAAGAAGCGTGGAGCCGCAGGGGGGATGTTCCCACCGGCTGCTGCAGGGGTGAGCCCAAGGTGCGCATCTCTGATAGTCACAAAGATGGGCTGTGAAACCAAAGCCAGAGCCAGCCGGCATTCCGCAGCGCATCCCACAGCACCTGGTAAAGGCCCACAGCTCCAATCACTGAGCTGCACGCTGACAGTAAACACAACCAAAAATTTGCAGTGAGAGTTCGACATACAGCCCCCGTGCAGCTGGAGCTGGTCTGACCAACCTGGCACAACTCAGGAAAATAAAGGTTGCTGCTGGTGCCGGCATTCCTCTTTCAGAGAAGCGGATGAAGACCCGGAGGTGTGGGTCTGGGGAGCTGCGCTGGCTGCAAGGACCGGGGTGGTGAGGGATGGGGGACGGTGCCTGTGCTCTCCCCGGGGCTGGAGCGCGCGGTGCGTGCAGGGCAGGGCGTACCGAGCTGTCTGCCACGTGGCAGAGTGGGGTCGGAGCTCGCCGCAGCAGACTCCCGGCATTCACCCAGGGAAAAGGCCCTTCAGTGAAGTAACATAAACCTGCAGCAGGACACACAGCTCTCACTGACAGACTGCTTACTCTGAAAACTGCCAGAGCCTGGAAGAGAATAATGACAATAAATGAAAAGTCAGAAAACTGCAATGCACGTAGTTACATGGCTGCAGACACCATCTCCTAACCATTCTGTGACTGTCAGATTACTCTTTCTTACAGGGATTTGAGAGAAGAATAAAGGCATGGCATTTCATTGAGACAAGAGCAACAAAAGTTTCCAGTCAGTACTTGTCTCATCAACGTTACCGACCTGCTCTGCTAGCAAGCGTTCCTGAGCCGTGCAGCTCCGCCACCATCACCCAGGCGGATCAGTACGCTCTGCTCCAAGCACGGGCTTTGCCGGCCGGCTGGGGGTGGCTCCATGCCCTGGCTCTGCCCGATGTCCCCTGGACGTACCAGACCTCCCCGAGAGTCCCTGGTGGTGACCGCGCATTTTCCGCACTGGTTGTGAATCTTGGTGCCGACCTGTTAACAACAGCACATGCAACTAATCTGACCCAACAAGCAGATTTTTGCGACATGTGCTTTTGTCCCGTACCTTTCTCTTCCATGATTGTCTTTTGCTGTTCCTACCTTGTGCCTGCTGGGGTGGCTGAGACCCGGACAGTTCGGGTCAAATAGGCCAGGGAGGGAAACCCGTGGGTGTGGGAAGGGTCGTGGGAAGCAGAATAACTACATGCAAGTCCTATTGCTCACGGTGCTGGAAGTAGCAGTGAAGTTTCCCTCCCAGGACTCCATCCCTCGCAGCTTTTCGTCTCGGCAAGGATGGGCTTCCTCTGTGGCAGGGAACGCCTGCGGGTCCGCTCAGTGGGGGTTACCACACACTAGCCCACCGGACCGTGCTCCCAAAGGACTGGGTGGCCAGGCCAGTTGCTGAACTTCCTTCCAAGGAGAGGAAGGGGGAAGTACTTGGGGTTTGCATGTTGCTTCAGATTAAATTATAAGTGCTCGCTCTCATCTTCTGTAATTAAAAAACAAAACGACGTTTTGCTGGCTGCATGCAGAGGAGCTCTTGGGGAGCAAAGTCTTGGGCATGTTACTGGTCACAGACAGTGGGCACGGGCAGCTCCAGAAGGCTGAGTAGGTGTTTGCGAGTATTAATCCTAGATCAAAACTAAAAAAGCCCTTAGTATTAGAAAAGCATCGTGGCCGTATTAGAAAATCAGAAGTGCCAAAGCTCCGCTGTGGCATTGAAACACTTGTTTAATGGAGGCAGAACAAACAGCCTGTCTTCCAGCAGTAGCATTTGGAAAGCTGATGCAATCTTATTTTTTAATTTTTCAGTAAACAAGGTTTTGATTTGAGGTCCCAGGAATGCAAGATGCCAGACAGTTCATGCTAACTGGGAGGTCTTCCTTGTACTCGTTTGTAATGTGCATGAATTATAGAACTTGTTTCTTGTATCATTCCCTGAAATTAAAATTGTAACAAAGGACACATCGGTGCTTGTTAAAAATAAACCCGGTCTGTTCCTAATGGAGGTAATAGGAACAACATGACAATATTTTCTGGGGGGGGGTAGAACACAGCACTTATCTGTTAGGCATCTCTTTCTTGGTATATTTGCTCCTAATTCTAGAAATACATCTAAATGTAGTCTAACAGGACTCTGTTCTGCAAGAAATTAATGAGGAACAAACATTAATTATTCATGTCCTGAAACAGTAGGTCTGCTAATGTTTTTGCTAATCAACAAGTCAAACAGCTGTATCTTTGTCAGGGCAATCTTGGGGAGGATGGAGAGAGCACAACATTGATACGTTTCACCCGACTGCCCCCAAAGGCTTGCCCTTAGTTTGCACATTTCTCCATCAGGAATCCATGATCGCCGTTCCTTTTTAACGCCATCCTTTTTTGTAAGGTTGAACCGAGACACTCTGCAGCTCAACATCAGCTGCAGATTGGACCAAACTGCAGGGAAGAAGCTACAGGGAGCTCCCTGGCTGGCTTCCAGGCCTTTGGAGTCAGCCCTTGGTAGGAAAAATTAAGGGAATGAGACAAGGAAAACAAAAATCCAACCAAAGGGGAAAGGAAGAACGAGGATTCAGCTGCTCAGGCCTGAAACAGGGACCGACTATTTGAAGAAAACCTGCATTTGACACTTCTGGTCCTTTGTGCCCCGGGTGGAGGTCAGCGGGCTCATGGCTGGGTCCTGGGGACGGCACCGCACCGGGGACACCCGGCAGCGGGAGAGATGGAAACCGTAGACAGGTCTTAGGGCTGACTTTTCATGCTGGGCCTTTCTCTGGGTGAATGTAATGAATTGAACCTACAAAAATGTTGCTGTTTAGACATTTGCCTAACAGAACACACTTAAAAATTTACGGCTTTGTTTAGAAAAAAAAAATTTAAAAAATTGAAGCATAATTAGAGAACAAGGTGCTTTCGAACAAGAACTTGAAATGTTAAACAAAATTAAAAATATATTTCTTTCAAAGGGACAGGGGTTATGTAGCCAAAAAAGGGCTTAGAGTCCTCTTGCTTTGCCAAAGTTCAGTGGCCCGAAGACATTTTTTCGGTTGCTGTGAAATTGTTTATTTCTTGAACAAGAGCAGAGTGAGGACTGTTCAGCGTGCATTTAAGCAGAGACTCTTAAACATCCTCCATCTAATTCAGCAAGGGGCATTTGCCTCCACATCCAACCGAAGGAGCACAGAGTGCATGGAGCAGAAATAGTCATGACCCTACACTGCTCAGCAAAATTCAACAGTAAGAAAACTCAGGCAAACAGTACCAGAGAGAGCAGTTCAGCATCCTCACACATTGCTCCCAGCATATCTGTTTGTCTCATATTTACCACATTTTGGTCATCATCAGTGAAAGCAAATACCTATATTTTTCTTCTTCCAAAGTGCGGGGGGGGAAATTAAAAAAAAATTCCAAAAAATTTTTCCAAATCGAAGGGATTCTAAGGCTTGCCCATAGTAGAAAATCTCTCCTCTACATGTCCAACATGGTTCAAAATTCCATTAGAGCCACTGCATCTTTAAACTAGTGCAAGAAGGTCAAGCTGCTTAAGTCGTGGAGCTATCGCTGTAGTTGCAACAGATAAAGCCCTTCCCTCCGAGGATCCCCAAACAAGCTGATTACCAGTTTAATAACCAAACCCAGAATTTTCCCGCTCCAGGTGTTCTAGCAAACAATTTTCCATCGCATCT
Source organism: Fregata magnificens (assembly GCA_013389945.1). Lineage (NCBI taxonomy): Eukaryota > Metazoa > Chordata > Aves > Suliformes > Fregatidae > Fregata > Fregata magnificens. Next base: position 41,402 of record WAAD01035233.1, read on the forward strand.
GCCTTGGGATTCATTCTGAATTTGTTCCAATTTGATGAGGCACCACGGGACCCTGCCTCGAGGGTTTGAGGCTGTTTCCAGGAGAGGAGGTCTGCAAGGGTCTGTGCCCCCGGAGGAGACCGATGCCCCACAGGCTGAGCGCTGCAGGGAGCACGGATGTCGGGAAGCTGTTGGGTGCTGCTGTGCCCTGTAGCTCTGTAAAATTATTCAGCTTTGTGCTGCCTTCACATCCCTGTTACATTAATGCTCCCTGAAATCTTCATTAAAATTTGAAATTAAAATGTAACAGTCAAAGGGGGGTGGGGAGAAGTCCTGTCACCTGGCATTAAACTCTCCCTTCCACCGTCAGATTTCTTGGGATTTAATTGAAGAAGTCACACCGACTGCTGCATCCGAGCTCAGGGAAAACAAATGGTCACTGGCCGGAGCGGGCATGCTGTCAGCGATGAGCCCACGTTGGTGCCAGCGCTGATGGGCCGTAGGTTCCTGTAGGTGCCAGTGAAGAGGACACGGGCCCGTGCAGCGCCGGCTGTCCGCACACCTCCAAGTGCCCCTTGCCACGGCAGGCGCTTGCTGGCTGCACACGTTACACGGTGTTTTAGCAGCTCTACGTGTCTTTGGTGTGACATCTCTTTGCTTCTTGCACAGTTTTTCACCTATCAGACAGATCAAGATGCCTTGTTATGATCAGGAGAAGAAAATCTCAAGTTCCTAAGCTGCTTTACATTTAGCCGCAAGCATCCCGGTTAGAAGCCCTATAGGCAAGAAATATTTCCAAAGTAGCAAAAAGTTTATGTATGAAAAGCATTAGAGAAATCCCTGGGGCACATTCCCAAAGGAACACCCCGCTCAGCTCCTAACCCGGCGTTCGGCCGCCATGCAGCATGGCCACGTCCCGGGACCCGCGGGCAACACGGTTCTACCCAGCACCAACCCCGCATTTGTGTAACTCGGCACAGGCTCCCAGCTGGGTGGTGGCACCGTGCCACCTCTTGTGGAAAGGTCTATGTTGCCTGCACAGAAACGTCAGACATCCCGGGGATACTTATACTTGGGTTTTGCCACAGAAGTGCGACCCAGGGAGCGCAGACGTTGCAGGGAAGGTGCTGGCTCCTCCCAAAGCCGGTGAGAGCTTGGACAATGGAGGGAACTATTCAAAGTCAGTCCCTGAGCCACAGCAGGGAGGAGGAAGCCTAGGGCAATATGCAGCCATGGTAGGATGCAGGCAGGGACAGGAGCTTGCACCCCGTCTGAAAGCAGGTTCAGCACAGCAATAGCAACAGCATTGCCCGTCTGGTGCCCCCGCAGCCAGCCCTGCTCCCCCGGCTGGGGCCGCTCTCCCACGGGGACTGCCCAGGAAGGGTTGTGGGTCCCTGCTCCTAACAGCGTCCCAAAAGGTGCCATGTCAACAGCTGCCCAGGAATTTGTGATGAAATTAGGCTTGCTCACGAAGGCAGTTTAAAGATTACAACTCTACTTACGGAGGACACTAAACAGCGATTCCGCACTGTTCGGAGCAACGCTCTGTTGCTGATGCTTCTTACACATTGCACCAGCTCTTCTTCCAGGGCAGAGAGGGCTCTCTCCCACCCAGAGCTCTGCAGGCTTTGAGAGGAGCTGGAAAGCAGTGTGGCTGTTTGTGAGGGTTTGCGACAGGAGCATCTCCTGGCAGAGGAAGGGGAGAGGCTTTGCTCTGCTCTGCCAAACTGCCCATGACAGTGCGAGGCTACTTGCTGCAGCAGGTGGGCTCAGGCTCAGACACAGTGCAAAGCTTTGCATCCAATTCTGCACAGCTTTGCAGTTTTTACTGTTTGAAGCCACACACGTTGTGTTCTGGAGGTCTTTGCTCCCCTGGTTTAGGGAAACACAGCACCCTAAAGCGCGTGGCATCAAGTTTTGCAGCCCTTTATTAGGCTTGCCCCCAAATGAACAATGAAACAGTTCTGGGGCAGTGTAAATCTGTAAGAATCCGTTCCTTCCACCACAGGCAAACCTCTAGCTGTTAATGTATTTTGTAGCTAAAGTAACATGTCTCATTACTTCTCCCTGTCATATCAGTCTCCACATGCTGATATTAAAGCTTCCACTGCATACAAACACAGCCTGAAAATACTTTCTTATAGGCCTAGATATGCTTACAGTCACGTACACGTTTATCCTGATTTAGACTTAAAGCCCTCTTTCATAATAGGGACAGCAAGTTGGAAGTGTGCTTGTTCAAGAAATCCTGCTCACTCTTCTTTGACCCACAGATAACCCAAAGTCACGTTAAAAAGCAAAGAGTGGATGAGATTGTTGTCTGACATATCTTTATCCACCAGAGAGCACACAGAGGTACGTTATGTTGAGTTGACTCCAAATAATTTTCACATGAATTACTAAAGTGCCAGAAATGTATAATTTATTAGCATTTAAATAAATCACAGAGCAGAAGTGCTTTAAGGTTATCGGTGCGAGATGTGCAGACTGGGCTATAATTAACTCAAAAACGTCATTGAGTGCAGTGCTCTCAGAGGTGCCGCACCGACACGATCAAGGCACAGGAAGACAAAGTACAAAAGGAGTTCGACTCCTAAAAAATAAGACGAACACCACCACAGCAGTCAAACCCCTGAGCTGGGGGGTGACGCTGGTGCCGGGCCGGTGCCTCCCCAGCTCTGGGGCTCCTCCCCGCACCTCTCTGTTGCTGGCAGGGGTTTTCCCCGGGGTCCAGGACACACGTTTTTCCCATCTCGAGCACTTGCAGTCACGGCGATGCTGCAGCCTGTGTGCTGTCTGTCGGCGAGAGCCCTTACAGCGCCCGGCGGAATCAACCTCTCCTGGAGGAAACGTTGCGCACGTCCCCGGATCACCCGCTGCCTGCGGCCGCGCACCCCGGGGCTGGCGGGGGGTCACTGCCGTCGCTGCTGGGGGGTCAGGTCAGCGCCGCCTCTGCCAGGGGTTTCCCCTCTGGCCTTTGTCGCTTGCCTCCACCACAGCTGGATGCACTGAGAGCGGTGACACCAACTCTGTTACCGCTTTTGTTTGGGCTGGAGTATATTGAGCAAAGTGTTTTTTGAAGTTCAAATCTAAAAGCTGTTTCTGACAAAAAGTGTATTTGCCAGATGCCATAAAGAAGTAGTGAAAAAACTCTTGTTTTTCTTTTGTGGGAAGAAGGGGGAAGAGCCGGGTGAAGCAGGGCACTGGGGGACGTGAGCAATTCTGCCATTTGACCCTGCTGTGGTGAAATAGAACAAGGCCGAGAAAATCCCTCAGTCTGCCAGGTCCGGTTGCCCTTCGCTTCCCGGGTTTGGACACCCGGCTTGTCCCTGCACTCACACACCGTCCCTAAGGGATCCCCCTTCTCACCCTGCTCCCCGGCAGAGCGCCGGCGCGGGTGCTGCTGACCACAGTCGCTCAGGCTGGTCTCCGGGACGGGCAGGCGCTGCTCTGCCCATGGGGACGATGGGCAGGTCCCCTCGCCCGACGGGGCGGACGGGACACTGGACCCATCCCGGTGCCGCAGCCCACCCGGACCAGAGCCAAACGCCTCCCAAATGCCCAGGGAGCGGCAGCGGTTTTGGGGGCTGCGGCTTGTGAACCAGGGCAGGTTTTCTCAGCAGAGCATAACCGCTACCTTCTCAGAGCAAAAACCGCTCTTGCTGCACCTCTGCGGTTCGCCGTAACCGTTTCTGCCCTTCAGTCAATGTATTTCATAGCGAAACCCCACGGTTTGTTTAGGCGACGCATGCAAAGCAGGAGCAATAGCAGTAAAAGTCTGCTTCAGCACTGCCTGTATCGTGCCCTAATACCATTTAACACTGACCTACACAGTGTGGCGAGGCCAGATGTCACTGTCACCCCCGAGGCCAAGCACCAACATGCAACTCACTGCACGTCACACGTATCCACGTGGAATATCTCTTATGGCAAAGACATTACCAAACCAAAGTAAACACAGACCTACCCGTCCCCACGTGAGTGACCCAAGCACGGTAAATGGATGCCGCTTTTGAGACGTGGCCAGGGTGGAAATGATCACTCCCTGCAGAGTGCCAAAAGGGTCCTGCCTCATGCATGCAATCGCAAGTTTAAAACACACAACATCAGCTTTTTCTATTTATACAATTTTCAGGTCATACGAAAGCTGCAAGAACATAGCTGAATAAGTTTATGAACTTTCAGTTGATACTAGGGTTAAAAGCAAGACACCAAGCAGAAAATATTGAAAAAGTACAGAAGCAGTATACAAAAATCTGTATCATCATAACCAAGTTTACCATTGTGAAAGCACATTTAAGACCAAATTGAAAATAAAATAAGCAGACAAATCGCAGTAAAACGCATCAGATTTCCAGGATGAACATTGCTAGGGTCACAGAAGATATTGCTTTAAAATATATTTATCTGGAGGTTAACATAAAGCCTGTTCTACATGGTTTCCAATAAACTTTTCTGCGTATCTTTTCTTCCCTGGAGGTGCCATCCACCCTTCCGACAGGGACAGAGGAGGCTGGGACAGCCGGGCTCGAGAGGGGAAGGAAGCTGCCTGTGTACAGCGGTGCTACCGAACCTACCTGCGTGCCCGCACTGACCCCAACACCGAGGGCACCCACACCAGGACATTTCTGTACCCTGCACACCTGAAGAGAGCCCAGTTCTTGCTGACCATGGAGATGTCACATTAATCTCTGAAGTGTCCCGTTAAAACCCCTCGTGATGAAAAATTATTATTGCAGAGAAAATAATCCCACACTTTGATCTGGCAAATATTTTGTTTGTATATTCAACCTACCTGATTACCACTGCTTCTCCCCATAAAATAAGCTTCAACTAATTCCCCCCAAATGCAGCTCAGTGTTTGTCTGCATGCAGAAACCGGCAGAGGCGGGGAGCAGCCCATGGAGCATGGGGATGCCCCGTCCGCTGGGCTGCTGCTGCTCTGAGCCCCCCTGAAAATAAACGCTCTAGAGCAGTTAGCTGGGAAACACGGGACCGGCCCTCCGCTTCTAAGTGAAAAAAGCGTAAAGTGTTGAGCTCCAGTCGTCCAGTATCAACTTAAGATGCCCACAGATTTATTAAAAATAAATCCTGGGCTGCATCCTGTTATGGAGCAAAAACATCATCACTTCAAATAAAGCAGGTGTTGAGAAGCTGAGTGGCAGGCAGCATGCTACCTGCGAATCAGTCTCAGACAGCATTTTAAGGGATAAAAGGCAACATTCTGGTCACCTCACCCAGCACTCTGCCTTTGAACTGAGTGATGTGAAAATCTTCGCTTAAGTAATACAGGCCAGATACTTAAAATATTCAGATGCCTAAAGATGCAGGTCTCAAATAAAAAAAAAAAAATTAGATAACCATTAGGTTCTGATGATTTTACCTTTCAATTAAACCTGTCTCCAAATGGCAAGAAAATTTGTGAGATGCTGAAGCAGTGCCTGCCGACGCCCCAAGGAGCGGAGGTGGGGAGATCCCCACTCGGGAAGGATCCCTGCCTCCTTCTGCCCTCTACAGGGTAGCCTTTAAAACGCTAAATTAGTTTCTCCAACCTACACTTTTCACCAATTCTTACCTTTATCTCCTAAAACTGAACAGAAGGCCCTCCCAGTGGGAGTTCAAGTGCCCTTGAAAGACTTGTTCGGTCCTTCCAGACTGGGTACCGTTCTCATTACACCTTCCCAGTGTCTCTTCAGAAGTAGCTGTAACTAAGTGGCTGTCAAGCACCGGGTGATGTTACGCACAAGACCTTACCCCACCCACCCGGCTGTCAGCCTTGCAGTGGTTCTCCACGTCTGGCTCCACATGTCCAGGATCCAGCACAGATAACCTACCTGAACAAGCCGCAATTGGAAATTGCCTGTGGAACCACGCTGGGGAGAAAGAGAGAAAAAGCTCTAATTAATCCATTTACATTTTGATCATCACAATTGTAGATCCGCCATGGAAAAAAGCTGTGGAAGTACATGTGAAAAACCTTAGAGAAACGTCAGACAAACTTACTTTTCCATTTTCAACCACACACTCCCGTCAGTGATCTCGTCTATAAGGACCCAGATAAACGTTACACAACCTGCTCCACGGGCTGCACAAGACAGAACTGGGTCCCACGTTTCAAGAGACAAGTTAAAATTATATTTCCGTCTTTGGGAAACCTCTCTATATACAATTATTGTTGCATTTCATACAGCTGTGACTGTAGCTACTAAAGATATTCTTGGCCTAATACTTATAGCAACAATTTACCTTCATAGATGTGTTCAGTTAAAAGAGTTACTTAACACATCTTGCCTTCTTCAGAATGGCTTTCAGCAAGATTCTGATCCATCGCTGCAGGAAGAGCTGTCACACACACGAACAGTACTACTTTAGCAGGGCAACATTTAGATGGTATTTGAAACAGCTGGGGGGAAAAATAAATCCAAAGCCACACACACACACAGGGAAAAACGCTAGCCCCCTTTCAAGTTCTTTTCATTCCCTTTTGCCATTAATATTAATTTTGATTATGTAGGAAGAAATGGGTATTTTGAATGGAATGCCAAACACTTCCTACTAAATGTCAAGGCTCCATCGCATCTTGCAGAATGAGAATTATTTGGTGGTTATTGACAGGAAAGTGGACTGTGGAAAGATTCTGAAGTTCAATTACTGGCAATGAGAATATGTCCAAAAGCCACAGGTTTATCAGGAAGAGGCTCTTCATCAACACAGAAAAGCCAGTTCATGTTTTAAAACATTTACATTGCAGGACCACAAAGGGATGTGACGGAGATAGCGATACAAAGAGAGTTATTAAATATGCTAGCAAGTTCCTTCTTCTCCTCCCCCTATTCCTCAAGAGTGCAGTGGAGAAAGGAAAAAGGAGAAATTCCCATCTTTGTAAAACTTCTAGTTTGTTAAAAAAAAAAAAAACCCAACAAAACCAAAAAAACTTATGACAGCACACTAACAATACAGGTAAGAAAAGGGAATGCAAGAGGAAAGGCTTTTAAAAAACTTGGATCACAAACATTTACATTCATGAAAGCAACACAGGAAAGAGAAGGGAATAACAGAAATTAGTGAAAGAAGCAAAGACCAAGAACGAAGTTAATCATAGAATAAATTAGTTTTCAGCCCAAATTGCAAAGGGGTTAGAATTTGCATGTATATAGTTTCATGTGTTGTACACAGTATTTTCAGTAACCCAGCAACACTGCAGATCTGTAAAAGAGACCATGGAACTCACCGTGGTCTATAAAACATTTTCCATTTTCTGTTAAACTCTGAACCTTCCCCAAAACGTAAAATAGCCTTTACTGGAATCCCTCCCACCCCTGTTGTATCCTCCCACCATCACTTCAGCTGCCTTAATTAGTACTATTTCAGAGCACTGATACACTTGAAGATTTTTCTCCCAGCTATTAAGTAAAACAAACTTGCGCACACATTCCATACAAATAAACACCCCCTTCACGCATATCCTTCCCCCCAAAAAAGTGATAACGCTCTTTTTGTGATAGTTGTAATTTTTTTTTTGAATGGTTCTGCTGTCCAATTTATTTAAGTTAGAATTTTCTTTGTCTTTTCTAAATCTTGAACCATTCCATAGTATATCTTTATTGCAAAAAAGTCAACATGCATCTTAGAAATTCAGATTGTAATCAATAAAACAAACATTACATATATGAATTTAAATGTATAAACAGTTAGAAATTCAACAATATCTCCTATTATACTATTACACAAGTTCACAATTTGTAAAAACTATAGTACAGGTTTACTATACACCAAGGGGAACTTTATTCCTTTTCACATGATTTTGTTTAAAAAAAGTGTTGTTTTCACAATAAGCAGGCAACTGTTTTCAGATTTATTTTTTCAACCCTCGAGCTTGTTTTGTTCTTTTTGCTTAGGATAATAATTCAACAATGAAAGGGAGACAATTCTTCGTTAACAGTTACTTGCTTTTCTTATCACATACCCTTTCAACGTTTATACCCTAAGTTCAGACTGGTAACATCTAATGACACGTCGCCCGTAAATACACTGGCTGGTGTACACAAGTTACCTTGCTGATTATGAATTTTATCTAATGTACTCTCTGAAAGTACACGTGAATTTCACAATGAAGTGTTACTATAAAAATAAAGCAAGCTGTACTGTCATGTTACCTATTAAAACAAACAAACAAAACCAAAACGAAAAACCCCAAACAGTTTAATATAACCTGTATACCCTAAAATACAGGGACATCCATAAGCTTGGGCAAAATGAAGGTCACTTTCAAACAGCTTTCCTTCTCCTTAAACACCAGAAGTCAGATACCGCTATTCTGCCCATCACTTAAATTCCCAATAATATAATAGCATGCTTTCAATACACAAGCTAAGTTCAGAGGCACAACTCACTTTTGTGCCTCAGCGTTTAGAAATCACGTTTGGAATGTCACTTGAGGATTTATGTAAGCCTGCCAATGTGTACTGTAAAGGGGAAAAAAAAGAAAAGAAATCGTATGAAGGTCTCAAAAAAATCATTAAATAAAGCTACCGCGCTCGCTTCCCTCCTATCTCGCCCAACGTGAACAGCCAGCACGTCTGGGCAAGGGCAAGTGTCCCTGAACACAGTGTGCCAGTCAGGTGTCACTTTAGAGCTAAAACCATATGAAAAGGAATCCCATTCTACGTGTGTCAAAGGCTACTGCAATTTTTCTTACAGCTTCATTCATTCACTGTAATTTTCATTTTCCAAATACAAAAATACAACAATTCTTATTGAAATCTATACGCTGGTAGTTTTAGTACACAAAAAAGCAAAATATTTACAAAATTATACAGTTTAAGAAAAAACTCTGTACAAAAAAATATATAAATCCTTTTGTTCCCTCTATCATTTTTTAAACTGTCAGGACTCAAATATATTTGCTGCAATGGACTTTTCAAAATATACACTGACTGAGCCACAGACATTAAAAAAACCCACTAGAGATGATGGGAGAAAAGCAAGACATTCTTCTAAGTATGCAGGATTGGTTTCCCCTCGTTTCTTCATGTCTGTAATTTAGCCTCAGTATTAGCAGGAAAGTCCTAATTATATAAAGAGGTGAGGTTTCAATGTGAAGAGACAGAATACTGAAAGACATATTCCCTTCAACTGACAAGGAAATAGAAAATTATACTGTTTTGACTTTTGATACACCACCATGGCAAAAGGATAACAAAGTCAGGGGAGCTGTTAACCCAGACGCATGCTCAACTACGTGCCGCTAGCCAAGTTCAGAGCCATTGTAATCTAAAGGCTTTGATGTATATTTTTCTTCAGTTGGGAACTTGGTGGGAAATATACTGGTAAACTAATTATTCAAAAGAGGAGAGCATTTGTGCACCGACATTCTGTTTATTTTGTATAGAAATGTACACAAAATGTACTGAAAAGTGTACGGTACAAATGGACAGAGTCAAGGAAAATGCTTACCAGATAACACGTTCAGGAACCACAAGAGCTGTGTAACCGTTAAGATACATGGCTCAAGTATCTGAACTTGTTATCCTCATTTCTGTCGTAATACACACTATTTCTGCGGGGTGGGGCTGTGTGTGTGTTTTTAAAATGGTACAACAATAAGGCAACTGAGAATGTAATGGTGTTCATCTTAAATGTGTCTGAACAAAACTACACTTGGAGATAAATTCATAACCTTCCAAAACTAGCTCTGAACACTCCTCTGACGACTTACCACTTAAAGCACTGATGTAACGCCAGTCTTTGAGCAGGACACTGACATTCTGTCGGCTAAAAAGCATTTTGCTCTGAACGCTTCATGGATTTGGCTTGAACATAAACAGTTGGTAACAGGGAGAGGAGGAAGAGTTTCTACTGGCTGGTAGGTGGTTGCCAGTTTAGTTGTTTTCCTTTTTGAGGAAGTATGAAACTCATTACATTCATGCTCACAAACACTGAAATGCAGTGAACAAACAGTCTACCTTAAACTTGAACCTTATGCTGAAGCTACAGAAGAAAATCGACAGAGAGTGAAAATTCACTCAAATATGTGTCATTGCTGATGTTTTCTGGGAAGCAGAATTTGAAGAAACAGACTGAACTAGACAGTATTATAATAATACCCTGTTAAATTGCTTCTTCCATCTCCTCTCACAAAAAGCAGTAGAACATAGAGACCATGTGGCTTTCAAAAATACTGAAATAAATCATTTATGAATCTAGTCACAAATAATTCCTACAATAAGTGATTCCATATGAAATAAAATGCTACCCTTTTTCAATTAGCAAGTGAGGCAATTTTTTCTTTCATAACATTTAATGAAAGTTTGCGTCTTTCCCCTAACCCCGTAATATTGCTAAATAAAACCTGTAATATCTTTTTCAATTATAAACTAACAAATCAATCACATTATAAAAAACCCAAAACAAGGTAATACAGGTGACACAGAAAGAGGACAACAAAATACTAATTTTTTTTCCCCTTCTCTCTTTTTAGCCTTCTTAAATAGAAAAAAATCACCACCCTGGTGAGCTTGACAGTTATGTAAAAAGTTACTGGGCCTTTGGCTAGCTTAGTATCACAGCTCTATATCCGAAATGTTTTTATAACAAACTTTGCTCACTTTAAATCTTGTGGTTTGAAAAGAAAGTAAAGCTTTTTTTGGCTCATCAACTTCCTTAAATAAATGTTTAAAAGATGTAGCTTGAACTATATTCCTAAAATGATACGTTTCCAACATCAAGTTTCATCTTCTCCAAGAACGGGATTCATCCTCATCTTCGTCATCATCATCATCATCTTCGTGCAAAAATAAATCTGAGGTTTCAGTCTCCTAGATGAAGAAAAAAAATAGACTTTTGAACAAAGAAGTTCCATGCTGTATCCTAGGAAACATGTCATGCACCGCAGCATCAGTCGTACTGATATCAGGTTCTTGTTTACCGCATGTCTCACTGAAACGCACACAATTACATTCAACAAGTTCTACAGGAAGAACAGTAGCCTCACACATCAAAAAAGGAAAAGAAAGCCAAACTTCAAAGGAAGCGGAAATAAACAACCACCCACCCTCTCTGAAAAAACAGTTTTCTGTTAAATGCCTAGACAGAAAAACCTTTAAAAGCTTAATGTGTTCATAATTACAGGAAAGAATATACGTAACATCCTACAGTGGAGCATTAATACTGTGAAGTAAAAAGATTAGCAGCCTGCATATAGAGAACGTGAGGTTTATTTTCATAGTTGACAAATCAATGTCCCATCCAGAAAGTATATATTTTTTTTTTTTTCCTTTTCCCTTTTTTAAAATGTGGAAAACGTACCTTACTATTCAAAAACAGTTATGCTTCTGGTTTGCAAAAACATCTTTTATGAAATTTCTTCAGTAAACAGAACATTGTATCTTAAGAGAGCTCTTAGCTATTAGATTGCTAGAAGAGTAATTAGGTTATCAACATATTTTCATACCTCTTCCTTAGACTCCTCTTCCTCGATTTCTGTGGACACAGAAGGTACCTTAGGTTTGTACCATGATATCTGTAGCCTTCGGTCTTTGAACCGGGATCCTTGGTTAGCAGCCTAGATTGTATTTTAAATGAACATATTTCAAAAAGAGGATCAAGTAAAGAATTTTTAAGATCACCAAGAACGTGCTAGACCCAGTGAACATCACGCAGATGCACATTTGAAGATCTCAAACATGTAAGCCACAATCATCCACTTCAGTCTTCCGAGAGCAACTTCACTCAAACCTGACTGTGCTAAATAATGCTCATCTACCAGCAATCTGAAAAGATTAACAGAGCTCCGAATTGATCGTGACATTGAACCTTTACCAGCAAAAGACCTATGTTACTGTTAAGGCAAACAGGAGGTATTTCCCCCTTTAGTGACACCATATGCAGTAGCAACCCACACTATCTAGCTCAAACTAGTGGGATCAAAGCCTGCTAAATTTTAAAATACAAAGGCAGACACAAGAAGTTAAAAATTCTTATTTTAGGACGGTGAAAAAAATATATCCGTTATTCTACTTACATTCTCAGCTTCTGAGCGAGATTTAAAAGTTAGAACAACACTTAAAGGGGAATCTTCTTCTTGAAGGTCTTCAATATCTCCAAATTTCTATGAGAGGAAATTCAATTAGGAACAGTAGTAATATTCCCCTCCAAAAACATGATCATCACGTGCTACAACTGCAGTGTACTGAAGTGCCACTGAAATCTTATTTTTTGGACAGAAAAGTGAGAGTCAGAGAAATCTCAGCTGCATCATCCAGCAATATAGCAGCATTTGTACCTGTATTTTTGAACAAAAGCTCAGATTTACTGTTATTCTAATAAGCAGAGCTTAATTTTGCAGGAGGAAAGGAAATAAGTGTATTAATTTATAGGTCAGAAGTGAATTCTTTGAATTCACTGTTTCCCTTATTCTCTTCTGCCCTTCTAAGACCTGTTAAGCAAGTCTTGTAGAGCTCATTAATTTGCAAAAGAAATTTCAGTAATAGGAATCAAACTTTGCTATAGAGCTCCTGAATATGTTCTATAAGTATACTACTGGGAGGAGGAAAAAATATAATCTAGTATGGCTAGATAAACAAGAAGTTTGCTTTTTTAGAATTTATATACTGCATAATGGTGAAAATTGGAATGACCACAGCAGTGACAGTCAGATAGTAAAAAACCCCCAAAACAAACAAAAAAAAGGATTTGTGCATGGAGTACAAGCAGCACCAAAGAAAACTGTAGTCAACTTCAGATTTAATATGGATAGCAGAAGAAAAGTAGTTTAAAAGCCAGTAAGATAATAGCTTGAGTAACAGCGCTAGTTGTTTGTAAAAACTTTTACTCACTTTAGCAGCTAAGGATGGCTAAAACTTTCAAAAACGTGAAGTCTCTCAGAAATAGAATTAAAGCAAAGATCTTTTTTAAAAAGGCACTCTGGTCCCCTCTTAAGACTTTTCCCAGAGTTCATGGCACTGTTATCATACCATAAAGCAGGTGGTTTGTTTTTTTTTTTTTTCATCAAACCACACAACATTTTTCACTGAATTTACCTCATCAAAGCAGCAGTAGTGGCCTCTAACCTTTTGATAAGCAATGAGGCCAAAGCAGAGAGTAACAGTTCCCCAAAAGGCAAAGCTTACCCCACTGTATGAAGAACTGTAAAATTCTCTGTTCCCACTCAAACCAGAAACAAACAAGCTTTCAGATTACCAGTTCTCTTGAGAACTCTACTGCTTTTCTGTACCCAGCTCTAAAGGGTAGGATTCTACAAAATTAGTTCTCCTTATCAGTCATTTGCTTTGCAAAGAGCATCCAGAAACACCAAACTGACTTGATCAAGGTTACATTTCATGCTGGGTCTATCTATGAAGTATTACAGGATCTCTCAAAGAAGTTTACTAGCTTTGCACATGAAAACATTCCATTCTGGAAAGAGTAACTAAGGGAAATGTAAAATCAGTTTTTCCTTTAGCATCATAACTAAGTTAACATAATAACACACCCATTAACTTAGCTGGCAAACTAGCAAGCTACTTGCTCTACCATGAGTTCGTAAACAAATTTAACTACTTTGAAACTGATGTCCTGTTTAGCAACACAGTGCTTTGCTTCTCGAGCTAGAGAGAAACAAGATAAATTCTATGAATTGCTAATCTGAAAAATCATTTGTAAACAGAGAGAGGCTAACAGGTATTTTTCAACCTAACACCTGTTTTACTTTAAGGCAGAATTAATAAGAGTAAGCTATTTAGCTTTGCCCATTAAAAGAATGCATTAGGCAGCTATTGTAAAGCAGCTATGAAAGACATTACATTTACACCCTTGGTAACTCTTGAAACTGTTTGCTTATCCATAGCCTGTTCCATGAATTCAGGATGAAGTGTTTCATTTGTCTGCACTAACAGAAACAAAAAGACTTGCATCTTCAAGAATTTGGAAAAGAAACAGTTATTTACAAAGTTCTTAGCATGCCCCTCTCTGCAAGTAAGCACACACCCAGGGTATTGGTTACCTACTTAATCTCAGATTTATAGTTCGGCCACAATTCTCCTCTTCAGGTTTTTCTTTTTTTTAACGTGACCTCATACTTACAGAGAAGTGCTGTAACAATTCATCTTTTTCCTCTTCAACGAAGCCTCCAACTGTTAGTGCTTTCGGACGATGATCCACCACCATATGATTCAACATGCCCCTTCCTCTCCCACCACGACCCCGTCCTCGTCCTCTTCCTTGGGCTGGCACTGTCTTTCCTCGACCAACAGGCAAAATGCCTAAACGGGCAGCCTGTTTAAAGAAGGCAAATAATGTACAAAGCCATCCTTGGTTTGAACAGATTTAAAACATTCATGTATCATAAATACATTAAAAAGCATTAATCCAGACAAACTCACCTCTACTTGTAACTGATTTAGCTTTTTTCGCAACTCAGTTGTGTCTTCTCCAGAAGAGAGTCTCTTATGAAAGTCCAGCTCTGCATCTAAAAGTTCCTTTTGTGCCTTAGAGAAAAAGGTGCAGAAAGAGAAAATGGAAGGGAAAAGCAGAACTGTAATGTGTGCTTTTAATGTTTTATTCCACTTCTTCAGCAGTACATTTATGTAAATGATATAGACAGATCAGTACACAATATCCATACTTTCCTCTAAATTCAGGTTGTTTTAATTGCCTCCATGCCTCTCCCCCAGCCCATTTTTTGAAGAACCCAGAATTCTCTGCTTCAGCACTGGAACAAACTTGAATAAGCCACAAGCAAAACTAGGTCAGAGTTCCTTAAAACCATAGCTTGCTTGTCCACGGTTATCACCCTCAAATTCAAAATACTGCTTGGAAGTGTTTTGATCTAGTGTTGTTGCATTTTTAGGACATAATATTAGAAATAGTTACAAAACACAGGTGGGCAAGTGTCTTGCGCAATAAATACCTCCGTCTTGGACTTTAATTTTGATGGTGTAGAGGTTGTAGATGAAGTTTTTAATTCATCCTTTAACTGAGATATTTTTCCTGCTAGTTCTTTCAAGGTCTTCATTATTTCTGCTCTCTCTTCTGGTTTCATGGCCTTATTTTTCTCCAGCTTGGATATCAACATCTATGCATCAATAAAAGAGCAGGAATATAAAATTCCAGGAAAAACAACACCGAACAGACAGGTATCTACAAAATCAGAATGTATTTACTAGAAGACATCCCAGACTTACCTTCTGGCATTCTATTTGTTTTTCTAACATCTCCTGCTTCTTTTTCCTCATGTCTTGCTGGAGTTTCATTGCCTCCTATATGAGAAGAAAATTCTTTCAATCAGTAAAAAGCAGTCCAGCATTATACATACACATATATATTTTCTTCTTCAAGCTATAGAAGTGAAGGCCATAATGAAAACTACTAGTCTGCAAAATGCACAAGTATAAAGTGTATCTGATCCAGAAAAAAAAACAATAAAAAGTTGCTAACTTCCTGCCATGAAGTACTCTACTAAATTTTTGCCCCCTTCAGACACCTCTTAAGAAACATATCCTATGCCTATGTCATTTAAATGTCTTGTACCTGCAGAGATTAAAATCAGAGAAATGCCCCAAGAAAACCCAGAAAACCCACACACGACCAAGTGTGTCAAGTAAGACACCCCAAAAGGAATACTCCCTTACCCATGATTAACCTCTTTGTGCATTTGCAAGATAGTCTGATAACAATAACAAAAACTACAGTAAAGTAGAAAGCTATACAGCAATACTTGAGGTTTAAGTTGCCTATCAAACCTCTCTTTATAAAAGTACCCTGATTGCTATACTGTTAGTCAGCCAATGAATAGTGAAGTACCTGTTTTTTTTTAAGGGCTTCTTGCACATCGTGAGGTTTAGACCCTGCACCAGGCTTCATAGATGTCTTTAAGTTTGTAGAACTGTAAACCATTTTTGAGTGGCTTGTAGAAGTAGGAAATGTCTGAAATTGTAAAAACACACACACACAAAAAATATGTAATAGCTTAAAACGAATGTGATATACCATCAATGAATTTTAGAGGAATGTATTCTGTGAAACATGAACACAAACTTCCAGATTTGTGCAATGAGACAAAAAGACCAAGGCAGTTAAAACACATGCATAAAGGCATCGGTCTAACAGTCAACTTGCTTGGAAGCAATCAGCTTAAATGCTTGTTAAAAGGATTTCTGCAAAAGACACTTTCCTTCCTTCTTCATCCAAAACTCCCCCTGTATCCTGATATCCACTAGGAAGACCACTGAAGCTCATCTGCATCTGCATTATATCCAGCTTCGCAGTCATAGTCTAACATCACACTTTCTTATCAAATAAGGCAGCAAAAGTCACCTGCATACTTCCTTTCTTAAAAGGACTTTTCTGTGGCCAAGAACACATGCTACACTATGATCAGTGTGAATTAAACTATATCAGCTTGAACTCCATGGAGAAGTATTCTATAAGCTGCTAGCACTACCGTTAAAGCACAGCAGAAGCGCAAAAATCACTGGGAAAGCAATTAGATTCACCAACAAAAGGCTGACATCACATATAAGAGGTCATATTTGTTTAGTATGAAGCACTGCCAAAAATATTTTGTGCTACTTAAAATACTGATACTTTGTTTCTGAAGTCATTGTCCCTATTTTATACAAAAAGCTAATGAAACTAGGAAGAAGTGACTGACCATGGCTGCAGGGAACGTTAGTGAAAAGAAACAGAACCAACTGGGAACAGTTCGCAAGTTCTATTTGCTAGCTCCTTCTTAGGGCCAAGCTCTAACTGACAGTATGACGATGGTCAGCCTTCATAAACATACCTGAGAATCCTCTGCCACAGCCCCAGACTGACTTAAATCAGGCTGGTTTCCACCTGCTGCTCCAAGGCGACGTTTCACCGGGACTTTATTAAGGACATAGGCACCAGATGCCAGTGGTTTATTCATCACCTGTGTATCAACAGATATTAAAAAATGAAAGATTATATACTCTGCTTTTTGGAAGTAGCAGTCATTTAGGAATGCTGATAACCTTCACTGCTCAATCACTAGTTTATGACAGCACAATACCTTTGACAGATTGCTATGCATCGTTACAGCTGGAGCTGTGGCCAGGGCTTGCTGCTGAAGGTGAAGTTGGTGATGAAGAGACTGGGTGGGTGCCTGCTGCTGTTGCTGCTGCAGCAACGGGGGCTGCTGTTCACTTTCTCTGTGCCACAGTACCCTTATAAACCGATTGTTCAGAACTGCCTCTGTGCTGGAAATTGCCTTCCTAGCCTCGTCGTTAGTTAAGTACTGAATTAGAGCAGCTTCAGGATCATTCTGGAAAGCAACCTAAATCAAAAGTTCATTAGAATGCATTATTTCTCAAGGAAGAAAAACATCTCAACCAGTAGCAAAACAATCTACAAATAATCTGCAATAATGAGTGGGACATCCAATGATATTAACAGCTCAAAATACAGGCAAAACATTTATGTAATTAAAGCCAAGTACCTTTTGGCAAATATTACACGTACTTGCACCAAGGCCTATATACAGTAAAATAAAAAATAATAATTAAAAAAAAGTGCTCCTCCACCAAATAGCATTATATATTCAGAGCATTGTGAACTGCCACTGGTGTATGACTGAAGAGACCCTAGTGCTAACTCGAAAGCTCTTTATTCTAACCTCCTGAACGAAGACTGCTGTCCAAGGATGTACAATGCAAAGGTTCACCACATTCTCAAAGCAGCATTATCTAACAGTCTTGAATGAGACTATTTTTCCTCTAAAAATTAATCACAGGAATAAAAACATATCTTGGACTTTCTAGCATAATGACTGAGATAGTATGTTTTAAATGCATTATTTCATTACCAAGGTGCACAAAGCACCACAGTATCTTTTGGGCTAAGACGTAAAATTATCAACTCAAGAAATACAGAGGCTTCCCAGGTATGTGTCTTTTATTTAGACCTCTAACTGAGGACTTAAGAGGCAACTGTTTTGTCTAGAAAAATAAATGGAAATTAAATGCTATTTTAACCATGTAACTACCTGTGTTTTGCTTATATACTGCTTTTCCCCGTCTTACAGTGCAAGGAACACCACTGAACTGGAGCCAGTTCTAGGATGCAAAGCAGTAATAAACTGATGCATATAAAGACTCTCCTGTAGCATCTTTGTCAAAATCCTGACTATGAAATACTGTAGAACTATCATACAAGACAGAAATTGTTAGAAGATCTCTTTCAAAAATTACACACAAGTTGCTCAAAAACCTGAGTTGGTTTAGATACTGTTAAACCTGCAAGCCTTTCAAATTTAATAAGGCCTCGCGAAGGCAGAAGCCAACATACTTTTACAGAATTAAGATAATAATACAGAGTAGACCAAGAAAAGGGTTCTCTGAATTTGATTACCTACTCTCCCAGTTAGCCTCCATTAAGATTTCTCAAGGAATGTAGTTCAGCTGCAATATTCAAGAAGGCTTCAGGGAAAATAAAATACCCACATACAGGCATAAAACCGAACTTTGTTTTTTACCTGAATGTTTACAATAGTTCCAAATTTGCTGAAATGTTCGTTGAGCTGGGTAATATTGTTCAATTCTGGTGGAATTTTTCGAACTTCTAATTTTGTATTAGTATACTGATTCTTTTTCAAAAATCCTGGCTTATTCTGGTTGTTATTTGCTTGCCTAGAGAAAATGGGAACAAGAGAGTAATTTAGATAGGCATCCATATACTTAGGTAAGGCAGCAAATGTTAACGGACATTTAACTTTTATTTTTCTCATAAAAAAGTATACACTCCAGGCATTAACAAAAAAAGAGCTCCTCCCACCACCAAATATTTAGTCTCCATATTATGTGGACGCAGATTTTCTGACCCAACCAGCTCAAATTACAGGGACTAGTAAACAGCGATATTCACAGCATTGATAGCAATAAAGTACATTCCAATTAGTCAACTGCAGTTGTTAATTCTTACTTTCCCAGCCACGGTTTCTTTAATGGTGGACATTCCATGCTACTTGGAGATCTCTTCCTGCTGTCTGGTTCAAGGACAACTCTAGTTACATTGCTGCTATTATTTGTAATGGGAATGGGAGGTTCAGTCTGGATGATAATATTGGCAGCTGGAAGAAAGGAAAAAGGCCTGCGTTATTCACCATACATCAGAGACATCGGAAAAGCTTTCACTTAAATAGCAAAAGAGAATTGAGTTTAAAAACATAAAGATTAGGAAGACTTTATCAAGTTGGTCAGTTTTGTTTATGAAGTTACTTCAGAGATCACTTGCTAGCCTAACTAAACAATTGGACGAAAACAAACGTTTAGTCCAGCTAGCAGGGATGAGATTTTGACCTTTAAGATTAGTATTAGCTTGAAGAAACAAAGCTAAAACTCCATCTTTCAGGTACTGGAAATTCAGATTCTGCAGGAAAAGAAAAAAAACCAAGAAACCCAAAACCAAACGGGGCGGGGAAGGAGGAAAAGAAACAAGGCTAGGTTCCCAGACTTCAGGTTAGACTTCTGCAATGTGGCAGATTGGGTGAATAAACAACCAACCTTCCCCGCATTAACCCTTGACAGTGACAAAGCAACCAAGAACCCGTTCTTCCCACTGCTAGCCCCTTGTCATCCCTCCATCCAGTTTTCAGCAACAAACTGTTAATTAAGCACAACTATGGCATGAAATTATACTCTCGGAGACATTAAAGTTCGAAGCAACTTCTACAAACACAAAGCTAAAGCACTAGATCACAGTTTGCCAAGTATTTATTTACAACCTTTTTAAGATTATGCTATTGCTGTTAGTCTCCTGTGTATGCCAAATATTCAACTCCTAAAAAGAAGTCTGAGTTATAAGTCAATTTTCTGTGGCTTTTATATACTCCAGAACTCTGCTGATTACACTGGTGAGAACAAAGACTAGGCATTTTCGGGCATAGTTTTAATCTTACTTTGGAGGATGATTTTAGAGTAAACCTTTCACACACGTGATGAAGACAGTAAAACAAGTGGTGTGAAGCACCACTGCCGAACACTCACCCATACCTTACAACCGGAATGGGTTCTTAGAGAGAATCTGAGGGCCAGGAATAAAGCCCCAACCCTGCCTTTATGATGTTCATTAAGATGAAAACAGCAACAGCAATTTCTGCAATAATATTTAACCATATTCTTTATAGATGAGTCACTGGAAGGAAATACTGAAAAAACCCCCTCTTTCTTATGTACTGAATAAGAAACACTGAAGTGTAACAGTCAACTCTGAAATTTAACGTCTTTTAAGGATCAGGGTGGGGAAAGCAGGAGGGAAAAAGAAAGTTATACTAACAGAGCAAAAATTTCTTTAAAGAGCCTTGACTTGTTCTCTCCCATAAAAGATATCCCGTACGTGTCACCGCTAAGAGACTACATCCACATCCATCCAGCTAAGGATTCAGAATTACTTAAATGCAGACTGGGATTTCCACAGGCTAGGAGAATTAGAATGCTACCTGCAATGTTCATTTTAGAGAGAACATCTGGTTGACAGACTCAGACCATCAAGTACAAAAACGTGCCACGATAATTCCCCTCTTCACTACCATCACAACAGCTGAGGCAACTATTGCAGATCATTACCTCTGGGCCCCAGGTCCTAAACATACCCTTGGCAAATCAAAAGCAGTCTTCAGACTGTACTGCTTAAAGCCATCTTTCTGCACCATTTTTCTTTCTAGAAGCACCCAGCACCTGAAAAGTGCCTTCACAGGCTAAAGAGGAATAAAAACCCAACCAACCAACCAACCAACCAACAACAACAAAAAAAACCCCCCAAAAAACCCAAACCACCTTGTAACATTCCCAAGTAAGTGGTTATTTTTAATCAAAAAGACTGCTTTGACTTTAATATGGTCATATTAGCATTTTAAAAAAGGTAGAGATGTCTCAAAATTGCTCTGAAACACTAGATCAGCGAGAAAAACTACTGCTTTCAGTCTGAAAAAGGGGAAAATAAGTGTTGACGGTCTTGGACAAAAATAGCAACAGCAATGACTAGAAACCCTTCCTACCTCTTGGATTTGTATCCATCTCCCCAGATGTTAGGCCAATTAGATTTGGACGCTGCGTTTGCGCTCTTGTAAAGAACTGTCGATACTGAGATCTACCAGCACTGGTAATACTAGGAGCTTCAGGGTTATAGCCATCTGGCTCATATGTATCTATAAAAAAAGGAGAGAAATGAAAGAATTTTTCAAATGAGTTTAAGACTCAGGGTTAATTTTCCTTTAAGGAAATGCACGGATGTCCAAGAATCAGAAGTTGTTTTGGATGAAGAGAAGAGAGAAAAGAGGTTGTACAGCCAACGTGCGTAGCCATTTAAAACCCTCAACTGAACTTTACACCCAAGTCTATTTGGGCATATTCTCTTTTGTTTTTTAATCTGATTGTTCCTGTTCGTCAAAAGCGCATAGGTCAAAATAATTGAGTATTGCTGATGAGCTGCCTGAAAAAGGAATGAGGTGTCTGTATGACAACCTTCACAATGTCCGACAGTGTTTCGAGGGGAGCAACAAAAGATTTAGTTTGCGCATTTATTCTGTAGGGCCTAAGATGCAAAGAGATTTTCAGGCTTTGCTGCCCAACAGTCTAGTTTACTTCAGAGAAGAATTTTTGGGGGAGAACGTACTTAAATGATTCCAATCAAAGAAAGCTGAGAAATCAGGTAAATTTGACCAATACTTACCTATAAATTTCTCATAATTTATGTAAGAGTGAGATCAGCTGCCTAGCTCCAGTAAGGTACTAATGATTATTTTAATTAAAAGGGGTAACCAGGAGAACACAAGATGAGAGAATTGACTCATACTGTTCCTCCAGCCCAAGGTCCAAATCAAGGACGATGCATTTTTCCAACCATAAAAAGGAAAAGCTATACAAGAACTACAGTGAAAAAAAGGTCTATGAAAAGCCTCCACAGAAACACAGTACCTCCTGGAACAGAAATGAATGCCTATACAAGGGGACTTGACAGACTTGAAGTACTCTAAATTTCAGCTCCTTATTCCACAGCAACAATGAAGACTCTACAATTTAAAACAGATGCCCCAGAATTTCTGTACTGATGTTTTACAGTTTAGTTTCAGACTCTGCCAAGAACTTTCATTAACCTTGGCATACAATTGAGGGCAAGAGGGCAACCAGCAGTTGTTACCGTAACAGTCCAAGAACAGGACATGAGAATCTCCACAGATGTTCTGGAGAACAGAATCACGTAGTGTAACTGAAGTCAGTGATGCCCTGCGAGCTAAGGTAGACAGAATCACCCATTAGAAGAAGTTCTGAAGCTGAAAGAATCAGATGGTAACATCTAAATGCCTGACAGCCTTTGGACATAATTGAACAGATTATCTAACAAGATATTTGAGTGACTGAAGTTCTGAAAAGCATGGAAGTCACAAAGGAAGTGACATGGATCATGAACTAGAACACTCCTTTGAATAAAATTCAGAATATTTATGTAAAATAACCCCCAGTCGGGAATATTATAAAACATTGTGTTTTAATTATTTTGCTCATGTAAAACATGGAAATACCATTACTCTTTTCATTATCAAAGAAATATAAGCTTTGTTGGATTTAAATTCAGCAGTCTAGGACTCTCCAGGTATTTTGCTATTTCCCCTCATAAAAACCCCGCTTTTTAAAAATTTGAGCTCTCTTAAGGAAGATGGACGTGTCCATTGAAAGCCTTTTTTTTTTTTTTTTTTTAAATCTCTCTCATCGGGAGTAGCCAAAACTGGATAGGAATAAAGACCAAGTTAAACAGCAATTACAGAGTTGCAGATCCATCTTTTGCCTCCTAATGTCCTACTAAACAGCTTGAAGATGAAGGGATCCCTTTCTTATGCAACAATCTTATTGCTTTGAGCATATGAAACCCAAACGAAGCTCCCCACAAATGGCTTTTCCTCAGATGGTGACAAAACACTACTGCTATTTCACACAGTAACAGCAGATGATGGACTGACCACAAGGAAAGCCATCAGACTTCTTTTTAGATTTGCATGTACTGGAGGAAGACAGAGGTAATAATTTCTAATCACACATCAACAGAGGAATTTTAAAACTTATTATCTCAAGCAGATTTTAAAAAAAGGTATTTGCTTACGTTCTGATACTGTATACAGTAGGTTCTGGGGTAAAGGAGGAGGTAGCCTTGCTCCTACGGGTGCAAGACTGGGCACTGCACTTGTCCCAGGCGGGTCACGATTATTTATCAAACTTGACTGTGTTAAAGGTGGTCCTATAATGACACCATAGAATAGATCACTAAGACTTATAACTCCACAGATAAAGTGTGCAAACAACTCAACGCAATTTGTTTATGCCTTGCTTTGAGCAAGGTCAAGATTGTAAATATTTACAATCCCAATACAGTAAAAGTAAATTGAGAGAAGCCCTGTTCAGGTAAGTTACTCTGATTCCAACACCTTTTCTCTTTCCCAGAAAGGACAAAGCTTTAAGGATGGGGGGGGGGGAAGTGTCTTTTCTTCCCCAGAGGTTTCTTATTGTTAGAGCTTGCATTAACTAAAGCAGCTCCTCCCTCAGCTCTGCCATGGAGAATCAAGGCTTGCTCAGAGGAAGAGATCACATCAGCAACATTTAGATTACAGTTCTAAAACAAGAACTACAGGGCAAAAGGCATTCACAGACAGGGAATTTATCTAGCTATTTCTGCTTTGTTTGCACCATATACGATACATACATGCCTACTTACTATATGGCCAAAAAAAAGGACCATGAGTTATACTACACAACCTATTAAGACACGACTACAATCAGAGAGCACTGTCGGTTCACTCAACAGCAAGCCAATTCCACTCACTAAAAGGCTCATGCAAAGTTTAGGGTTAATCCTGTATAAAATTATTTCTCATCTCGTAGCTGCTGCTATTTGATACAACTATCACAGCATGTATTGTGTTACTGGAATAGAAAGTACTGAAACAGAGTAACCACCTGTCTAATATTGTATTTCTTCAGAGAATTTACATTATAAGATGCAGTAAGATAACAAAAAAGGCTAAACATCTCAGAGGTCACTGTTGAGCAAAAATAGATCTTAGATGTATCAATTATGTGTTGCTTTTTAGTAGATAATATAGCACAAACACAGAAATTTATTAGAAGTTTTAGGAGATTAAATGTCAACATTTTTGCATTAGGGGAAAAAAAAAAAGCTAGCAATCCAATTGTCAGCGGTCAATCCAAACACCACCAGGGTTATGAGATAATCTGAAAGATACCCCCTCCATTTCCCCGCCCAATTTATCTAATTCAATTTGGAGCGCTAGGAACATCATACCTTATGAGCTGATTTTTCAGAATTATTTTGGCAATATTTCGAATAGCACACAGCTAGCAAAGAAACTTGAACCCATTACTTCGAATACACATAGATCTTCCAGAAACAGCCGCCATTTTAACTTGGTGACAAAGAAACACAGAACAATGTTTTGACTTACTTGGTACGGGAAGCACGACAGGAGGTGGTGCCTGTGGATGAGCTTGTGGAACTGGCAGCCTCATATTACGAGCTGGACCTGGCAAAGGGGGCAGAAGCATACCAGGAGGAGGAGGAAGTCCCGGAGGTGGTGGAGGAAAAGGAATCATACTTGGCAAGGAAACCTCATCTACTACTAAAGGATCATTTCCATGATCAAACTGGCAAAGGTCACCAAGTACACAAAATCCTCGCTCTGCAAAACAGGACATTTAATAATCTTTTTAGGGGGGAAAAAAAAAAAAATAGTTGTCAGCAATTAGTAGCATCTCAGTTTTTGCTGGAATTTCTTACTAAAGAAAACATGCAATCACTAATCCAACATTATATTATCAGATGAGGTTTCAAAATAATTCAAATTAGAATAACCTTCCATAAAAGCATACAAACATACATGCACCCATCATAAAAGCCGTGGAAAAAAGGAAGTCAGAAGTACCACCTGTTTTATATTAAACACATACACTGCAATCTTTATCAGAACTGCCAGTGGTTGAAATATTTGCCAAGCATATACAGAATTGTGAACAGACTACATATGTTCTTATCCAGCAACTGTCAGATTATAAGTAAACTGCTTCTGGTAAGACTAGTTATTTCCCCAGTAACATACAGGTCATATATGCATCTTTCACATAGAAGGTATACTACACATGCTGCTGCATTTTGACTTGCTGCCTACATTTAGTGAATACCTAAAAAAAGATCACAGAACAACTGAAACAAGGTATGAAACTGAAAACTAAGTAACAGTTTACCATCGTAATCTCGACATCTTCTTTTAGGAGGAGGGTTTCTGCCAAATGAACTGGGATTGCTATGATTGTTATAGTAATTTGACCAACTCTCTGTTGTGTTTTCAAGATGGTGCGCAGGTGCAATTACAGTAACAGCACTGGGAATAGATTGTGCAGAGGAATACTGTTCAGTAGATTTACTGGTAGACACGGAAACTGGATTATACGAGCCTTCAACATCATTTCTTTCACTCTTGAATTTCGATCTCTCTCGGTGCTCTGTTTTTTTTTTAAAAAAAAAAAAGTTAGGTAAAGCCTTCATGCTTTGTTCTGTATATCAGAGTCTTGAGAAAAGGATAATACACAACAGTATAAACATTTCCTTACATATTCAGTATTCTGCATATTAAACTGTTATTGAAGGAGCTTAGTCTGATCAATGGAATAAGAGCTAAATATAACGCAAACAGGGTTTTAACTTCAGAAATCTAAATGTTTTCTTTGCAAAATGCACATTCATTCCTCTACTCCTTATTCCATCTGGATTACAGCTTCCTCTTCCAAAGTAGAAAGAGGTGGAAAAAAGCCTGAAACAACAAACCTACCCCGCGCCCTTAACTAACGTGGTCTCAACATGCATTGAAATCTGTTGTAACCTGTGCCTCTTATTTTTCCAACAGACCTGAATTAGCCCTAAAAGAACAACGGATCACATGGTAACCACCTTCAATTACAAAGAAACCTTCTCTAAAAAATACACAGTAACAAAGTGAAAAAGAGGGTAACACCATTTTGCAAAACAATAGATCTTTGGGAAAAAAAAAAAAAAAGAAAAAAAATCAACAGCTTTGTCAACACACACAGTACAAAAATATCAGCTACCAATATCCACTGGTATACACCTGTGGATAAATTAAGAGGTTAGCAAAGAAGAAAACAATCGCCTTAATTGTTCTACTCTGAAGAACAGCATCTTAATCAATAGTTTGAGGAACACAAAAGCTCTCAAAATTTGCTCCAGCTACTCAAGGACATCTACAGCCTGCTAGACCATACAGTACGTAGGAGTCACCACACCTCACTGACATTAGATGTTGTCCTAAAGCAGCACCTTGGGTACTCACCAACACTTCTGTTTGTGTCACGGTCTTTGCTTCTACCCCTACTGCGGCTACGACTTCGACTTAACCCTCTGCTTTTACTACGACTTTTACTCCTGCCACGTCGCCACCCAGACTTCTCTCTGTACAAGTCACTCCTGTCGTAGTATCTGTCATAGTCCCTCCATTTTCCATCATCTCTCTTTTTCTCTCTGGTTCTAGAAAAGACATATGCAGACCATGTTTATGAAAAGAGAAACCAAATTAAAAAACAAGGTTGCAACAAGTTAAGATACTGTTCATCCTTCCCATCCAATTTGGACAGCAAAACATTAGAGTCAATTTCCCAAATTACATACAAAAGTACAGAATCTCAAAGTTGAACCACTAATTCGTAGAAACCAGCAAGGCGAGGACTAAGAAGAATTGGAAGGGTGAAAAAGTTAGATGACCAAAACAGAACACTTTTTAAAAGTGACATTGACACTGTGTGAACAACCCCTCCAACCCCTAAAGGCCCTCCCCGCCCCCAACAATGCTTTTCATTTATATAACAAGGGAAAGAATGGAATTGATGACATTCCTAGGTACTAACATTTGAAAAATTCTGTCATTTTTCAGAAAGAGACCAACTTCTAGCGAAGGGTTTTCATGCACGTGATCAGCATACAGATAATACATTGCAGAGAGAGAAAAGTAGGGAGGAAATCACTATTTTTATGAAAAATCACTACCTATGAGGTAAAAATCCACAGTTAAAGATTGCCAGCAAATACAGAAAAATATATTAATATTTTGGTTCAAAACTAACCTTTGTTCACTGGAATCTGCACGGCTTCTCTGCGGACTGGAATACTTCTTTTTCCTGCTATCCCGCTCTTCTTCAACTGACTCTTGAAAATTCTGTTTAAGAGACAACTACCAATCATGGATTAGTACCACTTTTTTTTTTTTTTTTAAATGAAGACAATAAGATCAAGATTTAGTTCAAGTTACAGTTAGCATCCCGCATAAAAACAATATTTAAGTATTACTTGCACAGAATACTTAAGCACTACAAGTAATCAAGCACTAGGAGAGTTACTTCTCCAAGTGGATATGTCACTAGTTTACGTTTCGAAATAAACGCTTTAAAGCAAAAAACCATTCACATGGTTGAACCAGCCACATCTCTTGCTGGCCTCAACAAAAGCAGTTTTAGAAGTCTGTCAGCTATACCACTACTGTAAATCGCTCTGAACCCATTTTGTACTTTTGCTGCCATTTTAGACTGCTTAGAAGTTACTGTAAATTTTGGTGGCAAAAGTTTACACGCGATAATCTTTAAAAGATTCTTTCCAACTAAAACAAAGCAAAAAGGAAGCTTCCTGCATCCTTGTTCAGGATTATCTGGGGAGAATCGGTAGAAATATCGAAGACTTGGCTTGACAGGGCTCTGGATAGNCAACTGAAGGTAGCTCTAAAACACTTTTTATAAATTATGACAGTACTTTAAGAACTGATGGAAAAACTATTAGAGTGGAAGTCTTGTATAGTTGCAAATTATGAACTTCCATCACCAAAGCTACTTCCATGAGTTGTCATAAATCTGGGTCTCATCCTCAGATAAAAAAAGAATATCAGAAAAGAGAGAAAAACACCTAAAGAGGAACTTCAATTTAAAACAACTGGCGAATCACATTCTGTCAAGTAAGAACCTGCATTCCGCAATATGATATGATACAGCTTTGTTTTGGTTGACTGACAGATTTGGATCTGTAATTATTTGTCACCTTCATGACCATCAGCCAGTTTTAACTCTGAAGACAGAAAAAATAACTCCAGCAAGGTCTTTCCTTCATGTTATTTTAGGCTCACAGACANTTCAGGATTATCTGGGGAGAATCGGTAGAAATATCGAAGACTTGGCTTGACAGGGCTCTGGATAGGCTAAACTAAGGCCCTGCTTTCAACACAAGTTGTATCACACGATATCTGGCGTCCCTTCCAACTTAGACTTAGCTATGATTCTACACTTATTTTGTGTCCTCCATTTGCAGGAATCATGTAATACACTGAGCTATATGACAAATCATCAAGGCCTTACT
>WAAD01035235.1:9346-20299 GCA_013389945.1 Fregata magnificens
GGTGGATCCCATCCGGCCCCATAGACTTGTGAGCGTCCAGGTGGCGCAGCAGGTCACTGACCGCTTCCTCCTGGACTGTGGGGGGTTTATTCTGCTGTTTGTCCCTGTCTTCCACCTCAGGGGGCTGAATACCCTGGGGATAACTGGTCTTACTATTAAAGACTGAGGCAAAGAAGGCATTAAGTACCTCAGCCTTTTCATTGTCCTTGCATTTAATTGCAATTTCAAGGAAGGTAAAAATAAATGTTCTTAGAGATTCTGTATATAGAATCTTCAAAATAATTTTAACAGCATTTATCATTCAATAGGTGGAGCTACTAAATGTCACTACTGCTCATCCAACAGTAAAACTAAAGTTCCTGTTTCCAGGTATTGTTCACACTGCCCTTATTTTTTCCCCTTCATAAAACTGTATTTGGATTACACATATTGTAGTAAAACCGTAGTAACTATACAAATGTTAATATAAAATCATGGCCCAAGATGGTTTATTTCAAGAAGATTTTTGCTACTGTGGTTACAACAAGTTTAGTGTAGTTATAAATACAAATAAACTATGCCATAGTTTTATCTCTGTATCTCTATTATAACCCAAATTTCCTTCATGGAACTGTAGCTCTTATAGTTTCTTTGTAATGAATGCAGTAGTTTTACTTTCTAACTACCTGGATTTTATGCCATTCATCCTGAGGCTGGAAGCTTTTAAAGGCAGATGAGGAATGGGATGAAAAAAAGGTGGTTTTTATTTTAAAGAAATCTGAGGATTCTTTATAGAATCTTAGAATCATAGAAACATTTAGGTTGGAAAAGACTCTTAAGATCATTGAGTCACACTGTTAGTCTAACATTACCAAGTCTACCACCAAACCATGTCCCTAAGCACCACATCTACACATCGTTTAAATAGCTCCGGGGACGGTGACTCAACCACTTCCCTGGGTGGCCTGTTCCAATGCTTGATAACCCTTTCACTGAAGAAATTTTTCCTGATATCCAGTCTAAACCTCCCCTGGCACAACTTGAGGCCATTTCCTCCTGTCTTATCCCTTGTTACCTGGGAAAAGAGATTGACACCCACCTCACTACAACCTCCTTTCAGGTAGCTGTAGAGAGCAATAAGGTCTCCCCTGAGACCTTATAATCTTGTATCTTGGTTTCCAGTAATTTGGTGAAGTCTATAAGGTGCTTCTGAGATCCTCTAAGAGGAAACTATATGCAAGCGCTATAGAACATGCGTACTTTAAAGTATTTATATCTTTGGCTACATACACACACAAATTTATACACATGCATATTTCTAATTTGTTTTTATACATGTATATACATACATGCATCCAGAAGTATATATGGCACCAACTACATGACATACTTATATTGTGTTGACATTTGTTTATAACTGCAAATTATCATTTATACCACCAGCCAGTTTTCTTTTTTTTTTGCTTTAAAAAATGGTACTCTTCCATTAAAAGAAAAAAAAAAGAAGAAATATCTCTTATGAGGTCTTCTTATTTTCCTCTATTGCTACAGTGTAGAAAAAAAATGTATGTAGGGCAAAAAGGAGCACTTACAAAGTAGGAGAGTCTTTTTGTTCTACGTTGTGGTTTGGTAAGAAACCAAAAACTAACAGGGTGTCCTAGAGTGATACCTTATAGGGTGTTTATTCTAGACAGAATACCATGTGAAAGGATGAATTTAAGAGTCTAGGAAAGAAAGCATGAGCAGCATGGGACCTACACACAGTGACACAGTGACATTTCACCATTTACTTTTCTTGCTTCTGTAGAGCATAATGTTGATGTTTTGGCTGCCCATAGACAGTTTTTGTACCATATTTGAGAAAACCTTCAAGCCATACCACCACATTTTGCACTTTGATTTTTTTCAGAAGAAATAAGGCACCTTCACTGGTGCTTGATCAAGGGCTTTTTTTATTCCCAACAAGTTTTGATGTTTATTGGACCATTTGGACTTCTGAAGATTAATTACTAGGCACAGGAGATCAGAATATGCTCACAGAAATGAATAATAATTTTAAAATTACACTACAAGGACTTTGACTTTTTAAGCATCTCAAAAGAGTGAATATGGAGAATTCTGATTTCCTTCTCCTAGTGAGACCAGGGATGACATGGGTGAACATTTCTTTCAGTACTTGTGATTTTGATCCTTGCTGAAGCACACAGCTTCTAAACAGTGAAACAGAATAGAAGTAACCCTTGTTGAATTTATTTGGTTCCTAACTGGTTTGACAACCCGCAGCTGATATGTACCAATTAGGTGAGGATGAAATATCATAAAAGCCTAACAGCAGGTCTCAAGGAGCATATAGAGAAGGTTAAATTAATTACTTTCTCAATAACAGCTCTAATAGTCTTCCATGTAAGCTGTATAAGGTGAAACTTCTGATTTTGAAAGGTTAAATACGGAGCACACCTCAGGTAGCTTCATGGCTGGAAATAAAGCAGATTTCTTACAACTATAAACCTGGCTGTTTCTCTTTGTCTTGCAACATTTTACAGTACAGTCCAATTAGCTGTGCTACATGTTACCAGTTGGTAAGTGAAAACTTTGCCTTCGTTATATTTTCATTACATTTCCAATAGTCTGTTATGGAACAGAGATGTGGTTTATAGTATGATCAAAGGCATTAATGTACCACTTGTTCTGTACCATAATGCTTACTCTGTTTAATGGAATAAAGATCGTAGTGGGAATTCCTTTAAACATCCAAAGGAAAGAATTCAAAAAGATCATACTGCATACTGCAGTTTATATAGGACACCCACACCATATACTCTGTTTTCTCCTTCCTTTTGTGCTTTTAACTTCTATTTAGATCTTTCATCTATCTGTGAGATAATGGTAATGATGTATTTAAACATAGGTTTGGAGCACAAAGGTCTACTATCTCAGTGTTTGCTGAAGTCTATTATACAATACTGCTTAGAAACAGAAAACAACCTTGAAAAATCTTTACATTTCTATCTAGTTTCTAACTTCTCACATATTTCTGCTTTTAAAGCCTAGTAAGGTTAGGACACCTAAGCCAGTGGTCTTGGCTGATAATTTGGTGGCTGACATTGGTGCTTAAAGACAAAAGACCAAACCCAAAAAGCACAGGGTAACTGAGAAAATCTGTCCGACACGAAAAGAAATAACAGGTCTTTCCTTCCTCTCTAGGACGGTCAGATTTGGCATCTGTAATAACATAAGAATTACAAACAGATGAGTTATTAAAAATTAATATCTACATTAAAATGCCTCTGTGACTAATAGGAAGAAATGCTTTCATGTCATGCTATAAATCTTACTGTTAGCACTAAACCCTTCTAGTGATGGGTTAAACTAACAAAACATATTAAATTTATGTGCAGTAAAGACTAATGTGATTTTTTTAAATTCCATCTTTAGCATGGAACTAAATAAGGGATCTCTTAGGGAATCCAAATACACAAGTAAACAAGTAGGTGCAAATCATCTACTACTCTCCTATATATCCTGATAGTAAATAGTTGTAGGTGATCAGCCTCTGCTGATTCAGAAAAGAAATTAAAACAAAACCTAGCTGTCTACAACTACTTGCTATTAAGATACTTAAGAGTGAAGTAGTTGATTTGCACCTTCATTTGGATTCCCTAAGAGATTTCCTTTTTTTTATTTTTCCCCTTCTTTTCTGTGACTACAGCAGGAGCTGATTCAGCCCTGTTGCTTTATATACACCAGCATACGACTATGATTCAGACAGCTTTAAGTAAGCTTTGAACATGGGGTCTTTGCTTTGATCTTGGCTATAATGACGGCACAGGTATGTTTCTACTAGTATTTGAATAACAGTATTTTAGTTATTAAAGTGTTTATATTTTTAAGGAATTGAGAATTTAGAAGATGTCACCTTTTTGCAGATTTAAGTGAGAGTCAGATGTCTACACACCTTCACAATGTGGTTCTGTGAGGTGAAGTCTGTTTCTGAGATTCATGAAACAGATTATTGATGATTTCAATTTTTTCAGTCTTCAACTGCCCTTCCACTTGAAATTCTGTTGTTTAGCATTCTGTTTTTATAAGCAGAAGGTAATGAAAATTAGGTAGATCACTGCTTCTTAAAATCCTTGAAAACATTTGTATCACACATTTTCTCTGGTCTAGAACTGTTATGAGTATTTGTTAGGAATGATCTCTGTAACTCACAGGCTCTGGGGAGCACATTTAAGTATTTAGCTCAAAGCTCAGTCATGTATTCTTTCTGGTAAAAAAAAAAAAATTTCTTTGTTAATGGTACTTTTCAAACTAATGATCTATTACAATCCCAAAGAACAAGAATATATTTCTGTATAAAACCACAACCCTTAAGAAAGTTTTCAGTGTTTGAAGAACAGTTCAGAAAGAAATAACTACCATATTACTAACATTGTGTGAAAAGCAGCCTGATGATAATACAAAATACATGTGCTTAACAGAGTTTATGGGAATTAGCTGTCTGTCCCACTGAAAATCAGTGAAATGAGTTGCTAACTATAATAACGCTTTGAAAATGCTATTGCATGCAGAATGTTAAAACTCTATATTTACGAGTGTTGTCTCTATGTCGTACAGCAGCACTTTTATAAAATTCTTTTTGTCAAAAAACAGTTTGTGAAATACTAGAGTAATAAGTTACTGTTTAGGGTTTTATCTGTCTCAAAAGGAAAACAACAATATCCCATTAAATGGTTGGAATATTGTTGATGAGAAAATTATTAAAATACATGCCTTAGAGAGAGGAGAGTTTGTATAAAAAGTCAGTAATGATACACTGTAATATTATGTGGAAAAGTTGTGATATATTTGGGAGCTAAATGAGAAGCTAAGCATCACTGAATCCATCAATGACAGGTCTAGGGTCAATTCACCCAAAACCCTAAAGTAATTGGAAATTCACCTGAAAGTAATTGGTTACTGACATGTCTAGAATCAATCAAAAGTCAGTAATGAGCCAGAAATACTAGTCCCCTTTATCTGTTTGTGTGAAATAGAGTTGTCAGTTTTAGCGTACATATGAAATATAAGATTTAGTATGTGAAGGGGCTCCAAAAGCAGGTCTTTTGTCAGATGGGAATGAACCTTCTGTTTCCTTCTGGATCACTGGTTCAGACAGTAGACACTGGGCTGTTTTCAGTACCCTGTACTGACAACAAGCACTGGATTATATTCATTTAAGGTTTTAACTAGCTACATAAACCCCACTGTCAATCTCTAGGTCCTCTGAGATCCACACAGTTACCTGTCTGCTGCATTCCTGGACCCAGTAGGACCTGGTGTAAGGGCAAGGACTCAGTGGGAGAGTAAGCAATTAGTGATCTAATGGCACTGGAGCAGTTTCTACCCCTGTACTCGTTATTGGTATGATAATGAACAAGAGAGCTTGGGGCAAATCTGAGCAGTCAGTGACCAGAACATGTATCACCTCACCAACCCTGCCAGGGCTTTTTCTCTCTGTGCTCATGTCAGCTCACACATAAGGAGGCTCATAGCTGTCCTCCAAGCTCTCCAAGAAAAAGCTGAAAGAAGCCTCAGTGAGGTTCAGTGAGGGGGTCCCAACTATCTACTGAG
The DNA here is from genome assembly GCA_013389945.1 of Fregata magnificens. Lineage (NCBI taxonomy): Eukaryota > Metazoa > Chordata > Aves > Suliformes > Fregatidae > Fregata > Fregata magnificens. The sequence continues at coordinate 14,939 of WAAD01035235.1, forward strand.
TGATGCTCTTGTTCTTGATCCCCTCCTGGGCTGTGCTGCAGCCACGCTGCAGCCAGGCACCCCGTTGATGCAGATTTGGCCTCCCAGCTTGCCCATAGACCTGCCTCGTCTGCAGACTCACCTTAGAGGTCACTGGGCTCCTCGTAGACCATCAGCATGCCTGTGCTACACTCTGTGCTTAGGGATAGCGGGACTTGTCCTTGTCAGTGAGGCCACCACCTCTTCCTGCCTTTTGTCATGCTCTGCCTTTGCAGGGCAGCCTGCCTTTGCTGATCCCTTTCAAAACCCTCAGAGAAGCATTTAATAACGCTTCTTGCATTTGGAAGCTTGACAGGTTTACAGACCAGTATGTAGAAGAGAGCATGCCTGGAGATGCAAACGTGCGAGCTGAGGGCTCCTGGTGGCTCTCCCAGCTCCCCCCGAGGTTCCCTCAGTTTGGGAAACCCCCCTGTGCACTGGTCTAGAGCACTCCACTGCTGATCATGCTGGCACCGGAGCTGCTCGCCCTGGTGACTGAGAGTTGTGGAGAGAGTTAATGAGGCCACCTGTAATAAAAACAGGTTTCTCAGTGAGCTGTACATCAGCCAACCAAAAATACTTCATTGTTGGAGAATGGTTCCAAACCTCCCCAGATCCGTTTATTTAAAAATAGAAAGGAAGATCTTTTAGAAGACCATAATCTGCAGGGGGATTTAATCTCAGGAAAACATGCAGTCATACGACATCAGAATTGCAGACTCAGGCCAGCAGGGACCTCAGGGGGGTCTCCAGTCTGACCCCCGGCCCAGAACAAGCTCAGCCATGGGATCAGTCCAGGCTTTATCCTGTGGGAGCTGGAAAAACCTGCAGCCTTGTCCTTCTAACAGGCTTCTTCTCCCTGATGTCTGAGTCCTCCCTTAACAGGCTACTCATCCCTTAACATCTAACACCATTATGGCAGGTTGAGAAAAGTCAAGAGGGACAACTTGCTTTCAGAGAACCAGACTATCTTCTGAAACAGCAGAAACCCACCTGTTAGATGTACGTGAGGTGAAAAGTGGCATTGTTTTCCTCTTGGGTATCATAATGACAGATTAACCCATTAGATTCAAATGTATTAGTTTATCTGTTATCTTTAAAGAAGTCAGTGGTGTTGATTAGTTAGGTTAAACTTTGTTTAACCCTCATGTCTCTCTGTCACCTGCTGTCCAAAATTGCACTCTCTTCAGGCTATATTGTTCCCTGATTTCTAGGAAATCCCTGTCATGTGATAGGAAAACCCCCTCTTCTTGGGACAGAGCTTCCCTTTCCTTTTGGTTCCATCATTTGAACTCTTAAGGTTCCTTATGACACCTGTCAACTAAATTTCTATTGATACTCAAGGCACTCTGGAGTGGCACTCTGTACATTCCTTTTCATGCAGAAAAATGTGCTTTTGTCTGAAATTTGCTATAAAATGGTTTAATTAAAGGGAGTTTTACATCAAACTTTTTTTTTTTTCACTTCTACTTCAAACAGTATATGTTAATAAGCCCTGATTTGACTCCATAATTACAAGGACTCTTTATCTGGGCCAAAAATTCCATGCAAAAAAGTAATACTCTAATGCTTGAGGCTCTCTGTGGTTTTTTTGAGCCTGATCCAATGGTCAGTTTGTTTCAGATCAAAGATCATCCACACATCTCATTAGAAGGTCAACAAATTTCCTCATCCTCCTTATGTTAAGCTTGATTCTCTCAGACCTTAAAAAACTTTGGTGTGAATAACTTTGTAAAACTCTATAAGCTGAAAATTTCAGCTTTGTGTGCCTTGAGGGTTTTTTTTGTAGTGTTTCTGGTCACCACTTTTCATTACCTTCTGTAGCTAAATTTAGCTGAACAATTTGAAGATATTGTTTCAAATAATTTTTTTCTTTTTCTTTTTTTTGTATGTGCAGTAAACAATTGTTCTTAACTGATTCAAATCTCATTAAAATACAGCTTTTGGCAATGACAGTACTCCAATGTAGCAAAGCAGATCCTGTAGGTGAAAGGCAATGCAGTTCATCTGGTAATGTGGTTGGTACCTCAGCTTCCCCAAATGAACACAGTTGTGTAGCTGTCTTGAGCTTACCAGTAGCTGGTGGGTGCACAAAGTCCTGGGGGAACTCGTAGCAGTGAAAGATGAAGAACTCCTTGGACATACAGTGTTTCCTGGAACACCACAGAGAGGGAAGAGTAGCGCTGCTCAGCAGCAAGCAGTCCCTCCTGCAGAAGTCCACAGTGAGAGTCACTGGAAAATGAAGCTGTCCGTAGAAGTTTTATCTTCCAAAAGAGGTAGCCTCATATGGATGTCCATTTTCTTCTCATTGCAAAGCATGTGCTGGAGTGGCAACATACACACTTATTTTATACAGGCCTCCTCGGTCTGCATTAACTGCCCGTCCCCTTTTCTTTACTGTGCCATGCTAAGCAGATTTTGCATTTTATATAAAGGATAGATAAATTTCAGTAGTAGCTGATGTGATCTCTGTTTATAAGCTTTGGTACTGCAATCATCCAGCACAAAGTATGGTGCTGGCTCTATGTATGCCAAGTATCCCTTGGGAATGCAAGAAGCTCAGTCTACTCTCTAATCTTACAAAAACTTCAACTCCTTGTTTAGAAGTCACATGATGACTTCCTCCACATCACCAAAATTCAGATGCTTGATTGAGGAGCTGCTAGAGATGCCAAAAGCCATTTCAATGAAATAAGTATGAAAAGCATAACAAAATATAACACAGAAACAACATTTTTTAAAATGAAACACGCAGAGACAGTCTAGCCCTTTATGTGCATTTTGCACAATTTTTTTTTTCATTCACAGCATCCTTTGCTCCTGATTTAGACAAACATTTAAAAAAGAGATGCAATCAGGAGAGCAACCAAATACCATTTTTTGAATATAGGAAGGCAGTGAGGCAGCAACACCTCCTGCCCTGACTTGGAGCCAGTAACAGAAATTAGCAATGCCATCTGCAGCATTGAATATGCATTTAAAGGGCTCCATGTGCTTTATAGCAAGCATTATGGTGTTCAACAGCAATTTTTGCTAAGCTAGCCATACTTGTAGTCATCTTTTAGGAAATTAAAAGTCCCAAGGTCATAAAGAATTTAAATACTGGAGAATGGCCATATCCTGTAAGCTGGACAAGCCTGGACTGTCATCTGGCTTATTGGAAATTGTCCACTTCACCTCATTGCCTTTCTCACTGTATCTTAAATTATTTTCTTTTTTTCCCAGATGTAAATACAGAAGCTCCAAAATGTGGTTTTGTTATACGTTCTAGCGGCATTACTTGGCAATTCGCATGCTATGTTTTAAGCATTTTTTGTCTGAAGTGAGCCTGCCTGCACTGCCTTGGCTGACTGACCATGAGCAAGCCTCCTTTCTCAACTTTTTAAGCTATTGTCTAGAAATTTGATTCTTTAGACTATCCGTGACAAGAATTACACAACCTTAATGGAGAACTTTTACTATGAGACTTTGTCATATTTGTTTCACTGGCGTAATAAACACCAAGCCATCGTTTCACATGGCATCGTATATTTGGGTGAGTGAAACATAAGGAGAAATATTTCAAGTTTTAGTTGGATAATTATTAGTGTATCTCTTCCTTTCATTAAAAATCAGGATTGCAGTTTTCAAGATGCTATCTGACTGTACTTCCCAGGTGTCACAGTTTGCTCTTTGATTTTAACTTGAGACTTATTTTGATGTGTTCCTTTTTTAGAGATAAGGCATATGTTGGGGTGGGTTATTGTTTTTATTTTGCATAATGTGTTGAAGATCATCTCCCTTTTTCTCTTTGGCATCTTTGGCCTTGGAAGAAGTCTTAGCAGTGGTGGGCTTAATGACATAGAAGTTGAGAGAACACAGCTGAGGAAGGAAATGTTTTTGTTGAAACTGCTTCATTCAGTATTTTTATTGTTACGTTTCTGTTGTTGACTCAAATGTAACAGCTGAGGGAAAAGTGTCTCTGATAAAAGATTTTCTGGTTACGTCCTTTTTACACGAGAGTAGGAAAACTCACCCCTGAACACTATGAAGTTCTCAACAGAAAGTCACAAAATCAGAATTTCATGTTGCTCAGTTAAATTGTATAGTGATCTTTGGAAAAAAGTTCAAAATAAATCCTTTTAAACCAACTTTTTTTTTAAAGCATGAAACTTTAAGGATGTCTTTATACATATAAAGCAAGTAGAAATGGTAATATAGTACTTCCTTCCTCTTTGCTATTTTTCAGGTCACTTTTATCACTGTTAACGTACCAGGCTCGTAGGATTTTAGATAAGGATTCTGAACTTCCATAGAATATCTGTATTAAAATGAAATTCCAGCTGACTAATGAGTTCATAGATAACCAGTATTTTTTTTCTTTCATTGTTTCTTTGTGCTTGACCATTTCGATTTCCTAGAAATTATTCTAAGGAGCCCAGAGTCAAGAAACATTTTAAGCAAAATGTTAAAATAAGTTGAACTATTGATTGTATTGATAAGTTTCTGATTATCAGTCTTTATTCTGTATTTCACTTTAATTCTTTAATTTTGAGAATTTTTACCAGATCACTGTAAACATGTCTGCAGAAAGGAAAACACTTCAACAAACTCCTTATTTATTGCTTATTTTTATAGTTTTCTTAATGCTTTTTCCGAATTCTTCCCCTGGAAAGAAAGGGGAACTATTTAATATGGTATTTCTGAAAAAACCCACAGGGCACTTTTATCCCATTTTCCAGTTTACTTTTAATACTTGCAAATAATTTTTAAAGCCATACATACTACAAAATCAGATCACTATAGTTGTCCAAGGAACTTGTTTTCTTTTGTCCTTCAGTTCCACCTCACCATTTTACTGAAGAACAGAGAAACACCCCATCCCAAGTCCTGAAACTCTCACACAAGTATACTTCTATAATAACTGTTGGTGTTATACCCTGTGACCTGATAACTAATATAAAGCTTCCCATATTCTGTGTCTGAAAATCTGGGTTATCAACAGGTCTTCTACTCTTTTTACAGGGACTCGCACTTTGGTTACAACAACCCCATGCAACGCTACAGGCTTGGGGAAGAGTGGCTGGAAAGCTGCCCGGTGGAAAAGGACCTGGGGGTGCTGGTTGACAGCCAGCTGAACATGAGCCGGCAGTGTGCCCAGGTGGCCAAGAAGGCCAACAGCATCCTGGCTTGTATCAGGAATAGTGTGACCAGCAGGAGTAGGGAAGTGATCGTGCCTCTGTACCCAGCACTAGTGAGGCCGCACCTCGAGTATTGTGTTCAGTTTTGGGCCCCTCACTACAAGAAGGACACTGAGGTGCTGGAGCGTGTCCAGAGAAGGGCAACGAAGCTGGTGAAGGGTCT
>WAAD01035238.1:0-45620 GCA_013389945.1 Fregata magnificens
TTCTATGATTCTATGATTCTATGATTCTATGTAAAAGTCAATCTGACTGCCTTCTGGATAGGGCTGATCTTATGAATCTCTGTTTCCTCCATTAAAAAAGGAAAATATGCATAGTTAAGGAAAGAAGGTACGGGCAATGCTCCCAGAAATGTTGCAAACTGTTCCTCCCTGCTTTATATCCCTCCCTTTTTTTAGATTGAGTTGAATGGGATCACAACTGATTTTTTTTAAAAGAAAATTATGATCAGGGATTTGATTAGCAAGAGGGTTGTGTTTCTGAGGGTTTTTTTCCCAGAAAAAGGAAGCCTTTACATGATACATAGACCTTTTCTGGAGAACAGATGTAAGGCCTAGAGAGGTAACCCAGGACAAAAAAGGTAGATGTGAATAGCTGCCTCAAGATCATGCCTGTGTTGCCTGTAGAGGTGCAAGCCAGCTCTTCTTTCCCTAAATCTGGTCTTCCCCATTTTGGAAGCTGTTGCCACATTCTGAGAAGGAACTGAATTTATACTATGGATAAATGGTACTGGTGAAGTTTGTTTAGATTTGAGAACTGAGATCCCTTGTGAGTAGTAATCAATTGTACATAGAAGTGTGAGTACATGGACTCATCATTATCGTTCCAGTGATCTTTGTGTTTCCTAGTTATGTAGTCAGGAGTGATTTATTTCAAAAGAATTGCTGAAAATATTCTATAGAATTTGTATAAACACAATCCATCTTGTGGCCTACCACAAAATTCTCCATTCCCTTTCAATTTAGCATTTCAAATAGTTTTTGAAGTGTGACAGTTAGTTTTTAAAATACACATAATCCATGTTTTAATAAAATTGTGTTTACCAATACTGTAAATATTCTGCTAATTTTTTAAAGAAGAATAGCATATACTAAGTCAAATACTTTCTAAATGTCTATTATATTCTATAAAACTACATTCATGAACCAACCTTGCACCTAAGGATAAAATCAGTTTTGCTTGACAAGTTCTTTCTTCCATAAAATCATGCTGACTGGCATTAGAGATACCTTTGTTCTTCAGCTGGATTCTAAATCTGATTTCCATCAAGTTGCTAGGCTTGGCAAAGAATAACTGGTCCTTTGCTACTTAGGCCATCCCATTCACCTTCTATTAGTAGTTTCTTCATTAACATCAGAGATTGTATTTTGTTGGGTTTTTTTTTTAACTTTCCAAGAATCCATTAGTTTAATAAAACATAATATTTTTAGTAATTAACACTCACTGTCCAGACATCTCCCTGAACAATTATGAAGGATATTAAGGCAAATAACACAAAACAGCTGATTAAAAAGCAGCTATTCCTAATGTATGTGTTTGACAATCTTCTTGGTTAGTATCTGTTGAATCTGAATATTCTTTCTCTGTTATTATTTACTATTTTATTATCTCCATGGAGAATGATAGAATCATAGTATGGCTTGGGTTGGAAGGGACCTTCAAAGATCCTCTAGACAAATGCCCCTGCCATGGGCAGGGACATCTTTCACTAGATCAGGTTGCTTAAGGTCCCATCCAACCTGACCTTGAACATTTCCAATGGTGGGGCATCCACAACCTGTGCCAGTGTCTCACCACTGCCATTGTAAAAAAATTTTTCCTTATGTCCAATCTAAATCTATCCTCTTTCAGTTTAAAACTGTTGCCACTTGTCTTATCACTACAAGCCTTGGTAAAAAATCTCTTTCCATCTTTCTTATAAGCCCCCTTTATATATTGAAAGGCTGCAATAAGGTCTCTCTGGAGCCTTCTCTTCTCCAGGCTGAACAACCACAACTCTCTCAGCCTTTCTTCATAGCAGAGGTGTTCCAGTCCTCTGATAATTTTTGTGGGTCTCCTCCGGACCTGCTCCAACAGGTCCATGTCTTTCCTGTGCTGAGGGCTCCAGAGCTGGATGCAGTACTCCAGGTGGGGTCTCACCAGAGTGGAGTAGAGGGGCAGAATCACCTCCCTTGACCTGCTGGCCACGCTTCTTTTGATGCAGCCCAGGATACCATTGGCTTTCTGGGCTGGAAGCACACATTGTCAGCTCATGTCCAGCTTTTCATCCATCAATATCCCCTAAGGGCTGCTCTCAATCCCTTCATCCCCCAGTATGTATTGATATTGGGGATTGCCTTGACCCAGGTGGAGGACCTTGCACTTTGCCTTATTGAACTTCATGAGGTTCACATGGTCCCACTCCTCAAGCCTGTCAAGGTCCCTCTTGGATGGCATCCATTCCCTCAAGTATATCTACTGCACCACTCAGCTTGGTGTCATCCATAAGCTTGGTGAGGGTGCGCTCAAATGTAATAATGGATAAATTCTATAATTAGAATTTCTCATTACCAATATACTTTAAAAATCTTTCTTTTCCCTCAAATCCTATCTTTAGATTCCTTTTTTCATAATTCATTTTGATACAATTCACGTTTTCATAATTGGGCAGACTTTGTGAAGCATCTTCAGAAAAACAATAGTTTTCTGATTATTTTTCTCAAAGCATTATGGACTGTTAATTTAAACCTGTTCAGTAAATGTTTTAACTTCTTAAGTTTAATCCATTTGTCATGGAGGTGCACAAAGTTGAATTAGGCAGATGATGTAACCAAAGGCTCCGTCTGTTGGCAACAAAGCAGTGAGGGCGCGAAAGTAAGGGTGTGAAAGTAAGGGCATGAAAAGCAGCAGTGGCTGTTCTGCTTCAACAGTCGGAAAGCCCCAGTCTCTGTAAGGGTGGGTGCACCTGCCACACAATCCACCCTGCGACCACAATCAGGATTCGACTGGTCTCCTTGGAGTGGTGGTACAGTCCCCTCTTGCCTCCAAAGTGAAAAGGGAGCACAGTCTTGGTGAGTTTAACGCTCATTGTGGGTCATCACTCCTCAATTATTCTCAGGTTGAATTGGGATATCTAATACACAAAGAGGTTTTAAGTGGTTTTAACTTTGCTGTTTGTACAGGCTTCACCACAGCATGCTTAATACGGCTTATCACAATACAAATCGCAACAATCGCGACTACAATCATTATTAATGATTGGAAGAGGCTAGTTAGCCAACTGGATACAGAAAACCCAAACGTATCAAAAACTTTCCCCAGCCAGTTAGTCCCTAGTGCAGCAACGATTGCCTCTGAGTCCCTCACCACTTTCTTCATTTTGTTGATCTGATCTTGAAGTGGCATTGATGCATTTGGGATGTAGATACAGCACTTGTCTGTCATCAGGTTTAAGACGCCACATACACCTTTCTCCTTTAGTAACATTAAGTCCAATACAGTGGAAGGGATAGGACAATGGCAACCATCACCCTGTCATTCTCCATTCGGGTGAATCCTGTTATCATTTTCGCCACTACGTTTCTGTCTAGGTCTGTGTCATCAGTTGCTATCGCTGCTGCCAGTGAGAGTATTAAGAAGATTTGCCTCTTCACAGAACTGAGCCTTGGCCTCTGGGGCTGGGTCTTAAAAGTCAGGGATAATCCACTGGGCACTAATGCCCCTAGACTCCCGTCTAGGGCTTCCCAGGCATATAAGCCTCTGGGTTTTGCCAGGGTCATGGGCACAGTAGCAATAGAGGGTAGTTTTACCATGATGGGCTGTCACACATATGTTCTCAATGGGAACTGATCCTTTTGATCCTCAGGTATGGGAGTATCGCCCGTTAGTGGCCCCATAGGACAAAATGCACAAAGTTTTGGGTTCCTGTAACTTCTCCAGTGGTTGGTAACGGATATTGAGAGACACGGATTACTTCTTTAGATTGTGGTAATGCGGGACCAGCCTGCAGAGTTCTGACACAGACAGCACCCTCTGCTTCCAAAACTCCACACCCTGCCATTGGGTAGATACCATTGCCTGCCTATTAGTATGTCAAATCCTAATATATTCTCCTTCTAAGGGCTTAGGGCCACTTCCACAGCCATCATCTGCTTTTTCCCAGGTAGCCAAAGCTGGGTTTGAGCTAAGGGACAAGTTTCTGCTACACCTGTTACCCCTTTTAGTTTTATGGCTTTCCTTGATGGTTTAATTCCTAATTCCTCAGTCTGTAGCCTATTTAAAACACTGATCTGGGCACCTGTGTCAATTAAAAATTCTAAACTTATTCTCTGTGGACCCACAGGAATGTGTATGTAAGGTTCCTTATCAGTGGACCATTGGTAGGAATTCACTGCATGGAGTGGGCGGCCGGAACCCCAGACTGCGGCTTCTAGTTTTTTAACCCTTGTGGCTCCTTTCACAGGGGTGCTAAGGGGTTAACTATGCCATCGTGCAGAGGGGTGGTTACCCTCTAGTCTCCCTGGCCCGTAGTTGTTCCCTCTAACAATTCCACCAGCCTCAGGTGTCATGGTTTAACCCCAGCTGGCAACTAAGCACCACACAGCCACTTGCTCACTCCCCTCCCAGTGGGATGGGGGAGAGAATTGCAAGAGTAAAAGTGAGAAAACTCATAGGTTGAGAAAAAGACAGTTTAATAGGGAAAGCAAAAGCTGCACGCGCAAGCAAAGCAAAAGAAGCAATTCATTCACTACTTCCCATCGGCAGGCAGGTGTTCAGCCATCTCCAGGAAAACAGGGCTCTATCACACGTAACGATTACTTGGGAAGACAAAACGCCATCACTCCGAACGTCCCCCCCTTCCTTCTTCTTCCCCCAGCTTCATATGCTGAGCATGACGTCATATGCTATGGAATATCCCTTTGGTCAGCTGGGGTCAGCTGTCTCAGCTCGTCAGATTCTCCCCAGATGTCCCCATCCCAATCCTCGGGGTCTGTACCCGTGATTAACTTTTGGATTTGGACAATACTGGGGGGCTTTTTTGCTTGTGCTAGCATAATCTTGATTTTTTTCTCTAACAGATGCATCCACTCTCTCTCTCTTTTCAATTCTTCCTTTAGACAGTCTATTTCTAATTGTTTCTTTATATTACTCTTTTCTAATCTTCTGGAATGATCTTGTGCCCGAATCAGGCATGCCCCCAAAATGGCACACACAGTTCTTTTATCTTTACCATCTTGACTATTCCCGCAGCAGTGCTCTATTCTCTCCACGACCCCTTCTGGGTCGAACCACTTCTCCTTCGCCCATTTTATCCCTAGGGGAGACGGGGTACAGCCATGTCTCCGTAATAATTCCTCTACAGACATCCTGCCAACTACGCCAATTTTAATGTCATGGAGGTGCACAAAGTTGAATTAGGCATATGATGTAACCCAAAATAAAATTTATTCCAACCAAAAGTGCTTTGATACTCCAATGAACACTAATTAATCACAGGTTCAGGATGCCAGGCAGGAACTATTACTACCCAGCCAACCTAAGAATTCTTAAGGGTTTTAGAATGAGGATCCAAAATGTGCAATCACTCATCTAAGAAGATGAGGGCTCTCGACCTGGAGGTTTTACCTTAGGCGGCGTCCTGACCCAAGGGGAGAGTCCCCGACTGCAGACCTGCTGCTCCGAGGAGTACTGGCACAATAGGCTCCCCGGCAGGGCTCCATTTACACCCCAGTCAAATCTGACCTGTGGTCATAGATGGTCATGTCTGTTGCCTATTGGCCGAGGGCAATGGACCATCGGCAACAAGGCAGCGAGGGCGTGAAAGTAAGGGCACAAAAAGCAGTAGTGGTCGCTCTGCTTCAACAGTCGGAAAGCCCCAGCCTCTGTGAGGGCGGGTGCACCTGCCACACATTTGTCACGTGTATTATGATGACCAACAATCTTTCCTTATCAGACTTTTTGCACATCAAGTCCAAAGTATAAAATTAAAGTTTCATGAAACCTTGATTGTATTTCCTATCAATCACTCAAGCTGATTACAGATTCATTATTATATAAGCCCAGTCATTTTCTAGTCTAGAATAAAAATGTGAGTTTTGTATATGTAAATTCAAGTATGAATGAATGGTATTCTTCATCAGCAAGTCAATACCGGTGAAATGTAAACCTTCATTATCTGTTTTGTTTTTATGTAGCTTGAAAACATGCCACCTCCTCTTCCCCCTTAAGACTGGGTAATTTGTGCCAGCATTATGCGATGGCATTATTCAGCAGAGCAAATTTAACACCAAATTGTTAATGAAATACAAAACACTCCTAAAATACTAGAATAAAAAGGTAAGTTTTATCTTGGATTGACTTTTGCCTTATCTAAGTGATTTTATTTTACTTTATAATGAGCTTTAATCTCATCTGATGTTTCAAATAAATAGTAGAATAGCATAAAATAGCTGTTATCACAATAGAAGTGCAAACTTGAGAGTGTGATAAGAAATGTATGGTACTTATTATGCTACAGTAACATAAGCTTGAATTTTAGGATTCGTAATTTTTTTAGGTTCTTAGGCGATACCCTGATTTAACAGCAAGTGTTAGTGAAATACCTCCATTGATTTAATAAATATGAAGTAAGGCCTGTACCAAGTTGACATCATTCATACTTAGTTGACATTTTGTGTTAGCAAATGAAAGAAAGAACTTTTTTAAATCTCCATAGATAAATGAAAGAGAAAGAGAATCAGAAACTGTAATAATTTCCTTTGCTTCACTCTTGATCTGACAAGTAACACATTTTGGCAGCTTCCTCACGGATATACTTGAAGCAAGAAATGTTTATGTTGTATCAGGTGCTGTGCATAAAAGAAAGTTGACCAAATTCCTTTTAGCTTTATAGCTATACTTTTTTTCTTGTAAAGAAAACAAACCAATTTTAATTGTGTGCATTAGCATGTCTCTATTCTTACTGTAGTTTATATTTCTAATGGATTGCCATATTTATCACTTCATTAAAAGGTCGAGATCATTGCTTAAAATAGAAAGGGGACCTGAATGATTGATTCAGGCATCCAGTGCTGCACAGGCTTCTGCTAGATACAGATTTTACAGTGTTTGCTTAAATCTATCTATGGTAGCTGAGATGGAGCATGCCCAGTCAACATTGCCTAGCCTTTACCAAATCAGAAGAGAATTAAGATATAATCCTCAATTTTCCTGATGTCTTTCTTTTCCTTGGGCATCAGCTGCAGCAGGAATTTATGACGGAAACCCTTTGGAAAGAATGGGATTGCATTTTATAAATTGCAAAGTGAGGATGCAGTGGGGATGTACTGCATTTCCTCAGAGACAGTGGCTGGTCTCTGGGAGAGGCCTTGGATCGATGCCATAAGAAGTCCAGTGTCCTGCACAGACCTTAGGCCTGTGGCACAAGTATTCTGTCTGCAGCCCCGTTTGTTGCATGGACCTTGGACGTATGTCACAGCCTTGTCTCTAGGTCTTTCTCTGGCCCAGTCTGCCACTTTTTCTGACTGGACGTTCCGGATGAAGCCTGGACCACACTCTTATCATCACCCTGTGGTCCTGTTCAGGTCTTGCAGGACTGTGTCCTGGTCAGTGAGAGCACAGCTCTGACCCTCAGCTCCTACGTTGCTCTCCTTCACAGAGCAGCCCTGCTCTTGCTTCCCCATGCCACCACCATCCTCCAAGTCCATATCTGGAGGACAGACATCTGACACCATGGGTAGTGCTTAAGCAATATAAAGCACTTTTAACAAAGATCTGTTAGTCTACAGCATTAGTGCATAGAGCAACGTTATAAGATATAAAAAGAAAATGGATATTCCATGGAAAGGTAGTATCCTTCATAGTTGAGATTCAAAACAGAAAAGAAATTGGGTGGCTATCTTTGATATTTGATTATTGATATATTTGATTTCTACAGTTAGATGTGGTTGTCCATGCCACTGTGTTGACTAATAAGAGTTATGTTCTCTCCCCCCATAGAAAAGAAATCCACTGAAGAGATCTAGGTGTTGCTGTAATTATCATTATTTTCTTATTTCTGGCACAGCAGTGGTGTCTAGAATCCCTCGTTGGGGTCACGAACAGGAAGTTCTGGGCACAGACACAGAAATGCTCCGTGTATCAGCGTTTACCATCTGTATGTAGAAGGTACAGAAGTGTCCAATGTGTAAAGAATGAAAACTGCTTCCTCAAGGTCACCTCAGATTAAAGTCAGATGAAAACACCACGGAATTCGTTAAAGTTGTGCTTTATCAGCTGGGCCACGTTGCTTCCCTTGGAAATGCATTGGAAGTATATGACAATAGTGTGGGAAACAAGAAAATGAAGTTATTCAGCTAGTGGATACTTCAAAAGCGTTTGAAATACATTAGTGACAGAATTGGGTTTAAAAGCATCAGTTTCTGTTTTACCTGCAGCATTTGCACAATCAGTGCTTGTCTGCCTGGATAATTAAAGAAGTGTTAATTGTACCAATTAAGAAGTGAGAATGTGATTTAATGTTCTTTGTTACTTTCCAGGTCAGAGGAGATGCAATAGGAAAATACATATCCAGCAATCTAAAGACAGTTTAAACTGAAATAGTTCTTTGCAATTTAGGCATTTAATTAAAAGCTTTAAAGTTTAATTAAAAAGTTAAATCATTTGTCTATTTCTGCAAAAAATCCCAGTGCTTTTGTGTTTGGATCAATTGTATAACATAAAGCACAGTGAGATAAGTATACTATTTTCTGGTCTGAAGTTATAGCATTTTTCATGCATAACAGCACAACACATAAAAACCTATTCAGGGTACTAGAAGCAAATAGACATATTGTTCTATTAAGCACAGTGTGAGAGTAAGTTTTAATCTAAAAGGATATTTTTTCTTTATTTTTTGGAATGGTACAAAGACAAAAAGCCTTTTTTAACATAGTGAAAATAGCGAAGAGCAAAACCTGAGTCTTTTCTATTATACTTTAAACTTTCAAAATAACAACCTTTTGCATTTATATAGTGGTAATAAACAGCCACACATCAGAGAAGAATACTAAAGAATGAGACATGAGTGGGAATTTTTTAATCAGCAGTGTTTCTGAGGTCATATTTTAAACAATATTAAGTGTTAGGATTTAAGATTCAGAAATATGTGATTTCATCTCATAACCTTTTCAAAAGGGCTGGCAAACAGGCTTGTGAATGTCTCAGAAATTCAGAAATGCTCAGAACAAATACAGTTGGGAGTAGAAGTAAATAAACGGCGGCTAGAAGTAAATAAATGCCTACTCAAAACTCCCCTTTGAAAATAACAGGAGCTGCTAGATATTATTAAAAATAATTCTGTTCTTTAGCCATATAAATAAGAATGAAGTGCTTATAAACTTGTGTTTTTCTGTGTCAATGAGAAACTGTTCATTTTAATAAATACCCTTTCTCTGGAGTATCTCCCAAGTGAGATCAAATTGTCAGTTAACTATTTTAAACTACTCAGACTAGCACTCTCCAAGACAATTCTGCTCTAGATGGGACTAGTTCAAATTGTAGACGCAAACTGGAACAGATCCGTGCACAATTGCATGGCGAACTCCTTGCAAATAATGCAAATTTAGTGGGCTGCGTTAGAAAAAGACAAGTTCAGCGGATTGAAAAATGTTATCCCACATATTGTTATCCTCAATGCCATGTCCAGTGCTGGGCTCATGGTACAAAAGGGATGTGAAGAAACTGGAGAGGTCTAGCAGATGGCTATCAGGATGGCTTGGGCCTAGAGCACCTCTTATGAAGAGAGGGTGCAGGATCTGCGCCTCTCTACTGTCGTGAAAAGGAGGCTCGAAAACAATCTAATATCTGCCTACAGCTATTGAAAGTGTAGCTGCAAGGATGACAGAGACAAGTTTTTCTTGGTGGTGCCAGATGATGTAACAAACTGAAATGGCTATGAATTGTGGTTTAAGAAGTTCAGAATGAACTTTAGGGAAAAAAAATCTCTAGGAGATTGATGGAGCAGTGGAACAGGTTGCCTGTTGTGAGTCTGAGCTTGCTGATGCCACCTGGTCATGGAGATTGGACTCTTAATCTGAGTAGTGTAGATAAAACATCTGATAGAGTGCCCAGTCATTGAAATAGTGTGTGCTAGGGACCACTCCTGGTAGGCAGCATGGACATGACTGATCCAGATTTAATTCCTTCTGCTCTATGTAATCCTCCAGTACTATCCCATCGGGCTGTATGCTCCTAGACTGTCTTGGCTGCCCTCCGCTGTAATCAGTAAATAGCTTCACTTTCATCTTATAGAAACATTAATTTGATCAGTTATCACACAACCTTCACATAATTTCAGACATTTTCAATTGACACCCTCCCACTCACCCCTCAACAATAAAAATAATGTCTTCTGGTCACAGAGACTCCATAAGGGGTTCAGAGGAGACCAAGAATCAAATGTGATGTAGCCAGGCTGTGCCACTGTCAGGGTCAGAGATCAGTTGCTGATCCTCTTTTTTTTTATTAGGATACACATCATCACTGGTAAGATTCTGGAATGCTGTCCTAAAGATTTACATCTGATTCCTGCTATTTCCACAGTCTTTTCTGCATGACATTAGAAGGTACTTTATCCACTTCTTTCGCTACTTGAATTCTTTATTTTCTGGCTGCCCAGCCAGAGTACCTTAGCACTATTTGAACAAAAGCTCTCATACCTGCAAATAGACAGCTGTTCCCTGAGCATCTTAAACTCAGTCTAATGTGTTTTTTGCTAATAGATGAGGCATGTGATAAAGTTCGCAAAGTAGGGCCTTCTTCATTTGTCTGTGCCCAATTTCTCCATTTATAAAATAGGGTAATTCCTTTTACCCTCTTCAAATGACATTATTAAAATGTAGTTTTATTAATAAAGAACTCTATGTAGTATCATTAAGAACTATAGAAGCATTTGACAATAAATCAATACAATACAGACAATAAAATCAATACAATACAGACAATAAAATGTCTTCAGAGGAAGGTTTGAATCATCTACACTAATATGGCAAGGTAGTATATATACACAAATTATTCAAGAACAACTCGTTAAGTAATCACTGATAAAGGTTGGGAGAAAAAAAAGTGCTGTATGGAAGTCTGTGCCAAAATAATGTGTGTACATAAAGTGGCTGAATTAGGACTGCTAACAGCAACATTAATTGTGGCATACCCTAATTTTTAAATAAATGTTGTTAACCATTCTAACATTTAAAAATGTAGTTTTGAGAACATAAAAAATATATGCCTCCTACTTTTGTTGGAGAGCAGCACAGGTATTTTTCCATGGTCTTTATTTTTTTGTATTACTCAGGCTCAGTGTAGAAGAAACATCATATGAAGTGCATTGAGTGTGCATACCTCAACTTGTAGAATGTAATTGTTAGGCTGTACTTCAAAAGAGTAATAGTCCTACCCTAGTGGAAATAAAGGGTAGAGTAATCAATGCCGATGATGACTTTTATATGCAAAAGAATAAAATCTACTCAGATATTGTTGATTATGAAATGCTATGAATAGACTGTGAAATGTGTGTCGTAGGTGCTGTGACAATAGTTCTCTTATCTGAAGGTAGTTGTAAAAATCTGAAACAAGTCTTACTATATGTGAGCTATAAGCATGAGATTGGATTTATATAGCAGTTCAAGAGTGCATACATTTTATAGATGTTATAACAGAAACGTGTCAGGTAAAAATGAATCAACTGCTTAATTTTATCTACTGTCAACATCAAGATTAAAGTGTTGTTTTAAAATATTCATCTTCCCTGTAAAATCTGTGACTAAATGACTGGAGTTATATTTTATATATGCCTGATCCTAATTTCTCTGCCTTTTCAAACAGGTTAATTATACTCATGGACCTTTGTCACATTATTCACTTGGAAGGCCTTGATTATGCATTACACATCAGCATTTCATAACTCAACATCCAAGATAAGCACTGTACTCAAACATGAGATGACATTATTAAGTCTTAAAACTCTAAAAATATATGTGAATCATAATATGAGGGTTTTCTTAGTTGGAAATAAGTTATCCAGCATCAGGGTAGTCTTTGATTGTGTTCTATTGCATAGTTCAAAAATTGTTTTGCATAAACAGTGCTCATGGCAGAGCTGATAATGAAAACAATGCTGGGGATATCAGTATACAGGTTATTTTCCTAGGAGTTAAATTTAAGAGAACCTTTCTCAATTTATCACCTAAAAATAACCCAAGCTAAACATGTTTGGACACAATCATGTAGAGCATTCTATAGGTTAAACACTTTCCTTGTCTGCATGGCATTCCACAGACTTTAGTATAGACAAATTTAGTCCAGGGAAGTTTAGAGTTCCTTTCTGTTAGATAATAGCTAGATAAAAAATGACCATGCCTGGATTTCTGTGTAGAAAATACATTGCCAGTTTTCCCATTCCATATAACAGTTTACAGACTTATAATGTCATCTACTAAGTGCTGGGGGGAAAAAAAATGCTGGAGTGCAATAAGCAACTCACTGAACTTCTGGCTACCAGGTTGGACACAGTAGTTTCTTTACTGTCATCATCTGTGTGAAGTTGTGCTGGTGTTTCATCATCTCTGTTGATGTCATGTCTTTATGTTCAGATAGTAGTATCAATATATTTCTCCAACTTCTCCTCTAAAGAGCAGAAGCCTTGAACTCTGCTGCTGCACTGAAAGAAGTCAGAAATGTGTGGATATTGGCACTTTAACCTATTTATTCCAGGACTGGCCGTGGAATAGTTTACCGAATATTCAATTATATTGATTGCTCCAAAGTTAAAATGGACTCATTTAACTTTAACCATGGAATGGAAGATTAGCTTTGTAATGGGTGTCCCTTTATAGGATTGTGGTGGTTTGACCCCGGCTGGACACCAGGTGCCACCCAGCCGCTCTGTCACTCCCCTCCTTAGCAGGGCAGGGGGAGAAAATGAGGTGGAAAGAAACCTCCTGGGTCAGGACAAAGGCAGTTTAATAAAACAAAGGCCACGTGCGGAAACAAAAGGGAAAGGACAACCCGGACCCCCCTCCCCACCTCTCCCCACAGCGACGCCCAGCCCCCTCCCGGGAAGCAGGGCCCAGCACGTGCCGCGGCTGCTCCCCAGGACACAGACACACGTCCCAAACCAGGAATGCCCCCCGCTTCCTCCTGCCTCCCAGCTGTTATCCCTGAGCAGGCGTCACACGGTACGGAACAGCCCCGCTCAGCCCGGGCCGGCTGTCCCGGCCGCCCCCTCCCCAGATCCCGCCCAGCCCCAGCCCACAGCGGGGGTGGGGGGGGGAATGTTGGAGAGGCAGCCCCGGGGCTGGGCAGGCACCGCCCGGCCACAGCCAGGCACTGGTGCCGCCTCCAGCCACCGGCACAGAGCACAGCAGGCTGCCGCGGGGAAACCAGCTCCCCCTCGGCCAGACCCAGTACATGGTTGTAAATGGCAAGTAGGTAATGTAAGACTGTTGTACTAGCGCTGTCATATTGTGGGGCTACCTGCCTAGTAGCCCAGATTAAAATTCCAAATCCGA
Organism: Fregata magnificens; assembly: GCA_013389945.1. Taxonomy (NCBI): domain Eukaryota; kingdom Metazoa; phylum Chordata; class Aves; order Suliformes; family Fregatidae; genus Fregata; species Fregata magnificens. The sequence goes on from WAAD01035238.1 coordinate 13,324, forward strand.
GACATATCTTATCTTTCTGTTTTGCATTTTTCTCTTCGTTATTATCTTCTGTCACATCTTCATCGCTTGGTTTTAATGGCTGATTACTTTACCCATATGCTAAGTACATTCAAGCTCCAAAATCACCTGTATTTTCAAAGAATTTCATACATTCAAAGCTGTAACTATATGTTTCCATGTCTGCAATGCTATGGGTGTCTTGTGTGGACTTTCATTAGTGCTTTGATGACAAAAGAAGTCCTGCTCAGTGGCCTGTTGTGTATCTGCTGATCAGTGACTTGGGTACGTCGTTGTTTCCACTGCATAGTCACAATAGTTAGGCTGCTTTTCTAGCAGAAATGCTACTACTGTTGTCTGCAACTGGGACTCAGACTTTTCCCTGATGAAAGCAGTAGATGTTGAACTTGGTCTAGAAGTAGATGCCAAATAGAGAGAAACACCTAAGTCAGGCAGACTGGATTACCTCCTGCTGGTTTTCAGAAAAATCTTTACCTTCTATGCATTATCACTGAAGCTATTTTCAGTAGACTGCATTGCCCCGCTGGGGCAAAGCTATTAAAATTTTCATTTTAAAAAGTACCTAAGTTAGAATGAAAGCTATACAAATGCTCTTTTTCTAACCAAATCCAATATATAAAATTATTATTAGCATATAGTAGAGTAGCATATCTTCCTATTAAAACAGAAATAAGAAATAACTTCCTTTTGGAAAGATAAGCTCCAGGGTTTACATGCATCTTGTGAATTGCTTTTTGTTGTTGTTAGTATTTGCTTTTTTTCTGCATTGTGACTCACAGAATAAATATATCTTTTGCATGCTGTGTTCTTGATTGTGCACTCAGCTTCCTAATAATAGACAGTATACCAAGATAATAATGGTAATGTACCAACACTCTAACACATTCTGTGTAGGTGCAATTAACCATCTACGCAGATGGGCTACCAAACTGCTGTTCTGCATGACTATTTTATAATCGGATCTCTTATAGGCTAACATGGCCGTATCTCAGGTTAAGAGTGACAAAGCAATGTTCTTAGCCATTGGGTCTCATAACAAGGTTTGGGCATGTGGAGCAAACAGTAAAATCGGTTTTGTTATTAAGGCCTGTAACAGCATGAAAGGAAGAATATAGTGGGTTTCAGGGAATTGTAGGACAAATTATGAGAAGTTCTTTTGTGCATCCAACACTTAGGATGCCTCCAGGAGGTGACAAGATAGACAAGGGATGGTAGGATGCGTAAGAGCAGAGAAGAGAAACATGCCTTTGTTCTTGCTGATATTAGTGTTCCCAGTAACTGGCCTATCTCTTTCATATTTCGTAGGATGGAATAGATAATTAAATTGCATGAAATTTTTCCTATCTTGGGTTCAAACAGGCACTCAAGTAAAGAAATTGTGCCATTTGTATATGGTTCTTGATTTTATGTTGTTGGTTGTGAAAGCTTGTTTGCTGTATTTTTGATGGCCATTTTTGAAAGCGGGGGCATATAGTCATGATCAGTCTGTTAAACTGTATTTTGAAATAAATAGAAGAAATCATGAAGGGGACAAGTTTGAAAGACTTTTTTTCTTTTTGAATTTATAACTTTTCCTTCATAACATTTTGGTGACAGGGAAATGAAGGTAAGATTTATGAATTTATTGGCAAACATAAATAGAACAGCAGAGAGTCTGCTAACAAACTGAGTAGAGCATTCAGCACTAAGCTTAACTGGTAAATTAGTGGCAGTAGCAGCAGAAAGTCACTGCTCTGTGCCACAATGAACTAAAGTATTAGTTACTGTTAATATGTGTACTACTTCTTAAGTACAACTCATGTAGAGAAAGGAAAATTCTGTAACTGATAACTTTCTCGATAATTCAGTAATTGCTTAATAAAGAAAATTTTGTTACAGATTTTCGTGTGGAATTACCAATAATGTTATGTGCTGGAGTTAGAATACCAGATTAGATGGATCATTTCTTTAATTCAGCATACTACTGCTTCTGGTCTTTGAGAAGGTCTACACATCTTTGTTACATCTGTAAATCATTTAATAAATCTTAGGGCTTCATTTTTTACCCTCAAGAATATGCATGAATTTTTTATATCAAGGTCAACCTCAAACACTCTATACAGATGTTACATAGTTACTTCAAACTGAAATGTGTTTTCATATCCCTGAGGTATAAAGTGAAAAAGTCAGAATCTGCAGTTCTCTTTCTTTTCAAGAGAGAACTTCTCACCACCACCCTCCTGGACTTTGCATCTGTGAATAAGGTCAGTTGAAGCTAGAATGTTGGCAGAATACATTTAACAGGAAGTGTCCTGATGGATTTCATAGGCTTTTTTTACTCAAAAGTTGTGACTCAGTAACCTTCTTGTGCCTACCCCTATAGTAGCTATTTTATCCTCAGTTTTTCCTTTTTAATTAATAAAATGAAACAGAATTATGAATAATAATTTAAATAAGAGTTTTGAAATGTATATACATATATATTATAATACTTTACTGATAATTCTAATCAAGAATACATTGGGATTTCAGTCCAATGGAAATATATATCACCCTTCAGTATTATTTCTCTGTTTGCTGTAATACCAGATAAAGAGTAACAGCAGCCTTTGTTAGACAGGAGAGCATAGGAATGCAGTATTGTATCCTGACCCCAAACCAGACCTTAATATTGCTTTACAATTACATTACAATACATTAATATATGGAAGCAAATAGCATTGTGAATATCTTTGCTTAGGTATTTCTAGAAAACCCCAATAAGGCTTAACGTGGTTTAACCTGGTAGGCAGCAAACCCCCACACAGCCACTTGCTCACACTCCCCCAGTGCAATGGGGGAGAGAATTGGAACAGTAAAAGTGAGAAAACTTGTGGGTTGAGATAAGGACAGTTTAATAGGGAAAGCAAAAGCTGCTCGCGCAAGCAAAACAAAACAAGGAATTCATTCACGACTTCCCATGGGCAGGCAGGTGTTCAGCCATCTCCAGGAAAGCAGGGCTCCAGCACGCCTAATGGTTTCTTGGGAAGACAAACACCATCACTCCGAACATCCCCCCCTTCCTTCTTCCCCCAGCTTTATATGCTGAGCATGACGTCATATGGTATGGGATATCCCTTTGGTCAGCTGGGGTCAGCTGTCCCAGCTGTGTCCCCTCCCAGCTCCTTGTGCACCCCCAGCCTGCTCGCTGGTGGGGTGGGGTGTGGAGCAGAAAAGGCCTTGACGCTCTGTAAGCACTGCTTAGGAGTAATGAAAACATCCCTGTGTTATTAATACTGTTTTTAGCACAAATCCAAAACATAGCCCTGTACGAGTTGCTATGAAGAAAATTAACTCCATCCCAGCCAAAACCAGTACGAGTCTGTATATGAAAAATAGCAAAATACCTTTTCCTCATCTCAGGCCACAGCTTCCTGTCTTTCTTTCCTGATGCTGTTCTTTGTAACATACAGATGATGGACGCCTTCTGCTGTAAAGCTGGTAAAAGGTCAGGCAGTGCCTCATGGCCTCCTTGAGGGGCCTGGTCGGTCAGGAGTTGATAGTCTTTTCTAGATGTAGATAAAATGTTAAGCCAGCAGTATATACTGTGCTTTGTACTTTTTAAGTTCTTCTGGGGAGGAAGCTGTGTTTACCTGGAGTGTATGTACACATCTCAGAATAAGCAACCATGTTACTGTTTAGATTTCTTAACTATGGTATAGGTTGTAATAACATCATATAAATTGGCCTCAAAACTTTTGCTCTTCCTGAAAAAACCACATTTTCTGCACCCTGTTCTGGAATGACTTCTTCCTTCTCCTTCCTAATTTCCCCGAAAATATTAAGGATTCCCTTTCAAATTACCTGGAGGTGAAAAAAAAAAGGGTTGCCTGTTACAACAGTTAACAGTCTAGTTCCCAGGGAAACCTATGATTGTGTGTCTGACAGGTGCTGAGTTTCTCTTTCCATATTTATAATGCAATGATTGGTGTGGGAAATTGTGTTCACAATGGTTGATTCACTGTTTATACTTCTTTTGCAGAATTCAGCAGTCATTCTAGGAAAGCATTATTGTTAAAGAAAGTGTTTAAGTGCCTGATTAACATTAAATTATACCTTTGCCTCTTTAAGTTGTTGAAGAAAAAGTTAAAATGCATCTTGATAGCCTATAAATAAGTGTGTGTGGGAGAAAAAGATTTCTGTCAGTGGTAGTCTCTTTAATCTGTAAACTAGAAGTGTAACAAAATCCCACAGCTGGAAGCTAGGTACAGACAAATCCTGACTTGAAATGAATAACGATGGTTAATCATTGAAACACCTAGGGATGAGGGAGTACTCTGTCACTTGTAATCTTCAGATCAATATTGGATATCTTTCTAAAACAAAAGCTTGAATTTAGCTGAAAACTCTGGGCTTAATGCAAGAAATCCAGTAGTGGTTGGGCTATTTTGTATTTTCCTTTTTTCCTTATTTTTGTGAATTTAAAGGATGTAATCAAAGCTAAATGAGTGCTTAAGTATCTTTTTTTTATATATAGAAGGAATTAAGCATAAATGCTTGAGTAGTTCTGAACAAATTCTTGTTCTTCTGGTATGGACAAATAATTGTGTTTATGCTGTTATACAATTGTCAAGGTAACCTTTTGAATCATATATTGATGCTGACACTACTGTCACCAGTACTCTAATGAATTTTCCTTTTGACTTTATTAACTGTGCTATTTTGCTTCTCAGACACGGCGACTGTAGCGGTAGCTATTTTTATTACAAAGGAACCAAGCTCAGACATAATTTCAGTAAAGCTTAGCAGCACCTTTTACTAAGTTGTTTACTACTTTCAATATTTTATCATTTGTTTTTAAATTATATATTGAACACAATTTATAAAGATCCATCAGACAGCTAGAAACTCACGCTGGCGATTTCCCATGATTTTTTTTATTTCTCAGTACTCTGTACCTTTGATTTGCATCAGAACAACTGTTTTGTTTTTCTCCTCCTTTCAACACAGGATTTCTCTGTGGATAACACAATGTAATGTGTCCACATTGGAATTCTCTGATATTATTTGCAAGCTGTTAATAGGATCTGCAAAGTTTAGGTGTTGTTATCTTTTGTGCCAGTGACACTCATTTCAAAGTCAGTAATATTTGCTCTTCATTTATTAAAAGCACAGAAATTTTTTTATAAGCCAGGTTTGGAAGGGGGGAATACAGCTGCACTGCAGTGGTCTTACGATCAAATTGAATGGTGGGGGAGGAAAGAAGTAACTGAAGTTACTAAGAGAGAGTCATAGAAAAGGGAGAGACAGGAGTCTGGGAAAAAAAAAAAGAAAAGAAATGAGACACTGACAGCAAAATTGGATAGTAAACGACACACCTAGAAATGGAAAGACCTATCAATACCATATCATTTCATTCCACTGCCTGTAATGTGATATTTTTCTGAAAATATAACCTAATATCCTCTCCAATATAATTGTAAACATAAAATTATGCTTCCATCTTTTACTGAAAATATCTGTGCATTATGCCCTGAACATATGAGTCATTTTTGCCATTTAATGGCCTGCATGATGTTTATAAACCATTTCATAACAGGATTCATAGCAGGAGTGTTTCTTGCTTGCAATCATCCTGTAGTAATTCTTCTCACAGCATCTACGTCTTTATGTCAACATGAAGCCATAGGCAAAATAAAAAGATACCTGTGAAAGCTGCTCTGAACTAGGTATGATCCAGTGAGTTACATGTTTTGAATTGAGCTCTACTTTTGCATATGTCTACCTGTTCCTCATCTGTAAAATGAGGTAACAGTATTGCGTGAGCTCCTAAAGTGAACATTGATACATAAAAGACTGTTACATGCTCAGACGTAGCAATAACGAGAGCTGGATAAATGGCTAGGCTCTGATTGTGTGGGCATGTGCGCTTGTATAGAGTCGGAGAATGCACGGTATGTTAGTGACTTTAATGGGATGTGCCTGAGTGCACAGCTGCCTTTGGACATCAGCTCTGAACCCGTCATAGTGACAGCTCTATGACAGAATTCAGGCACTGAAATACTTCGAGGAAGAAACAAGCTGCTTTGGGTGATCTCTGTAGACAGTCAGCCGTTGCAGGACTTTTTCCTCTTTTAGCTATTTGTATTTACAGTGAAAGTTACTAAATATATTAAAAATATGAATTTGAGAGTTTAAAAAAATTGTAACTTTTCTATCTATTTTATATCAGTTTATTGCAAACTTGAATTAAGAATTCATTAACAATTTAATTTTATACAAGCTTCTAAACATCTGAATGTTGATGCTTGAGGTATGGCCTTTTGTTTGTGACATTCATAAAGTTACAGTTCTCCTGCAGAAAGTCACACTTTTATTGGTAAACAATGTGAAAGTATCATTTTAAAGGATGTTTTAGAAATACACAGGACAAATTTACACAAAAATTTGGCTTATAAAGTGAATCGTTGTAACTGCACTTGAAAGAAAGTTCTTTGGGGGAAAAAAAAGCCAGTACTTTGATCATACTGATGATTTAATCACCAGTGACATAGACAGTGGGATCGAGTGCACCCTCAGCAAGTTTGCAGACGACACCAATCTGAGTGGTGCGGTTGACCCTCTTGAGAGATGGGATGCCATCCAGAGGGACGTGGGCAAGCTCGAGAAGTGGGCCTGTGTGAACATCATGAGGTTCAACAAGGCCACGTGCAAGGTCCTGCACCTGGGTCGGGGCAACCCCCGGTATCAATACAGGCTGGGGGATGAAGGGATTGAGAGCAGCCCTGCGGAGGAGGACTTGGGGGTACTGGTGGATGAAAAGCTGCACATGAGCCGACAATGTGCACTCGCAGCCTAGAAAGCCAACAGTATCCTGGGCTGCATCAACAGAAGCGTGGCCAGCAGGTTGAGGGAGGTGATTCTGCCCCTCTACTCCACTCTTGTGAGACCCCACCTGGAGTACTGCATCCAGCTCTGGAGTCCTCAGCACAGGAAAGACATGGACCTGTTGAAGTGGGTCCAGAGGAGGACCACAAAAGCGATCAGGGGGCTCGAACACCTCTGCTATGAAGAAAGGCTGAGAGAGTTGTGGTTGTTCAGCCTGGAGAAGAGAAGGCTCCAGAGACACCTTATTGCAGCCTTTCAATACTTAAAGTGGGCTTATAAGAAAGATGGGGACAGACTTTTTAGCAGGACCTGTTGCGATAGGACAAGGAGTAATGGTTTTAAACTAAAAGAGGGTAATTCAGACTAGATATAAAGAAGATTTTTTTTATGATGAAGGTGGTGAAACACTGGCACAGGTTGCCCAGAGAGGTGGTAGATGCCCATCCCTGGAAACATTCAAGGTCAGGCTGGACGGGGCTCTGAGCAACCTGATCTAGTTGAAGATGTCCCTGCTCATTGCAGGGGGGTTGGACTAGATGACCTTTAAAGGTCCCTTCCAACTCAAAACATTCTATGATTCTATGATTCTATGTTTAATGTTTACTGTCTCCTATCCTACTTCTCTAGTGCTAAAACTGAGGAGAAAATTGTTTTAGTTTAACTTATAGCAACCAGTTCCATTCTAAGGGTATTTGCATGATGCTACCCTGAGCATCACTATATGAAGGACAGAACAGAAAGACTTTCCCTTGATGTAAAAAGTGATTTCCCTTTGCTGAAAGGCATGTTGTTTGAGTAGTCCTAGATGACATTCAGAAACTGTAACATTATGTATTATTCTATAATAAGTTTGGTGGAAGATTCGTGATAAATTTTCCCAAATCACTTAAAATTATTTGAGAATCTGAAAGTGTGTTATACTTGATTTGCCTATGAACAGTGAAAAGCATTTCTTGAAACTGGGAATATTCAGGTTCAGTGTTAGGAATTCATCACTCATACATGACCCAAGGAACCAGCCTAAGTTTAAGGGAGTGAGCACTAGCATGGGCCATTTATTTCAGCTGTAGTAACTCTTAAACTAAGGGCAAAGAACTACTAACATGAATTAGCTTCCATTAGGAAGCTACACTATACATTACTGATACTCTGATTTTATCTGAATGTCAAACATCAGATCTTCACCTTCTTTTCACCTTTAACTTCTTCTTTTGTTATTTAATCACAAATCATTCATTTGTTTCCTTGCAGAGGGAATCCTATTATCTTTCACTTGAATTGTAATTTTAACAAATGGTTAGTGAAGTCTGAAACTAAAGTATTGTTTTTGGAGGAAGAGTGGTGTTCATAACACTAAGATCAACACAAACATTTAGACATCTAAAGTCTAAACATCTGTATCTGAATTAGTTGTCCAGACACTCTTTATATTCAAAAGGAAGATATAAGCATCTTTAAAGAGACAAACCACCTGGCTAATTTTATTCATCTACTGTAGCAGGAGATCATATCCTCCTTTTTTTTCTCCATTAACTGTAAGGGGAGTCTAGAAAATTCTCACAGCTTTAAATGTCTACAATATGGAAGTACAAAGTTTGGTGACATGAATTTTGATCGCTATGTCTGAGAAATGCTACTTTCAGATGCATATACTTTCTTACAGAAAGGGTTTTAAAATCAGATCTTTATAGACTATAATATTCATAGAATCATAGAATCGTTTAGGTTGGAAAAGACCTTTAAGATCATCAAGTCCAACCATTAACCTAGCACTGCCAAGTCCCACTAAACCATGTCCCTAAGCGCCACATCTACATGTCTTTTAAATACCTCCAGGCATGGTGACTCAACCGCTTCCCTGATCAGCCTGTTCCAGTGCTTGACAACCCTTTCAGTGAATAAGTGTTTCCTAATATCCAGTCTAAACCTCCCCTGGCACAACTTGAGCCCATTTCCTCTCGTCCTATCACTTGTTACTTGGGAGAAGAGACCAACACCCACCTCGCTACAACCTCCTTTCAGGGAGTTGTAGAGAGCGATAAGGTCTCCCCTCAGCCTCCTTTTCTCCAGGCTAAACAAGTCCAGTTCCCTCATCCGCTCCTCATAAGACTTGTTCTCTAGACCCTTCACCAGCTTCGTTGTTCTTTGGACATGCTCCAGCACCTCAGTGTCCTTCTTGTACTGAGGGGCCCAAAACTGAACACAGTACTCGAGGTGCGGCCTCACCAGTGCCAAGTACAGGGGGATGACCACTTCCCTACTCCTGCTGGCCACACTAGTTCTGATATAAGCCAGGATGCTGTTGGCCTTCTTGGCCACCTGGGCACACTGCTGGCTCATGTTCAGCCGGCTGTCNAAAGATATTAAACAGAACTGGCCCCAATACTGAGCCCTGGGGAACACCACTTGTGACCGGCTGCCAATAATATTGTTTGATAGTGTTTTGTAACCAAAGAAAATTATGAATATTTTTCAGTTGCTTGATATGTTATCAAATATTGTGGCATTTTGGATTAATTAGCATCTTCCCATCTAAATATTGTTCTAGCTCTCAGTTATGCTTTTGCTAATTTTTCTGAGCAATGAGAATCGAGAGCTTAGGAGGGCAAAGTAGGAAAATGCATAAATATTATTTTTAAGAATAAACATAAAGAAGAGGGCATAGTGTCTCAGCAGGCAGGTTACTAAACCAGTGACAGTGAGTTAACTATTAACTAAACACTTCTATATAGATTCAGGATTTTAAGCTGAAGCATAGGAAATGTTGGCTTACACTCTTCAACTAAGATGTAGTAATTTTGAAATGTAATAGGTATTTTTGTAGCATAGTAAATATTTCAGAACATTTTTTGAGTCACTAGAATAAGGTGCATGACTCATTAAGAACAAAAGAAGTTAGTACTCAGTTGCTACATCAAATTGGTCTAGGTGTTCCTCAGAATAACTGTACCAGGTGTCCATGGCAAGGTGCTGGCAGTGAGGGGCTGCAGGGGCCTCTGTGAGGAGAGCTGGTTCCATCTGGCTCCAACAGCCCCACTGCAGAACACAGCAGAGCCCCTCAGCCAAGATGGTGGTGCCGCTGGGAAAACATATTTAAGAAAGGGCAAAACACTGGATGGTGGTATGAGGGGGTGAGAAAAAATGAGAAACATCTGTGCAGACACCAAGGTCAGTGAAGAAGGAGGGGGAGGAGGTGGTCCAAGGGCCAGAGCAGAGATTCCCCTGCAGCCCGTGGTGAAGATCACGGTGATGCAGCTATCCACATTGCAGCCCCTGGAGGACCCCACGCCGGAGCAGGGGAAAAGTATGAGGAGGATGTAGTGGCAGAGAGGAGCTGTTATGGACTGACCACCACCCCCATTCCCCGTCCCCCTGTGCCACTCGGGGTAGGGGAGGTTAAGGAGACAGGACTGAAGGAGTAAAGTTGAGCCTGGGAAAAAGGGGTAGGGGAAGGTGTTTTAATTTCATCTTTGTTTCTCAGTACCCAAATCTATTTTAATTGGCAATAAATAACATTAATTTTTCCCAAGTTGAGTCTGTTTTGCCTGTGTTGGTAGCTGGTAAGCAATATCCCTGTCTTTATCTCAACCCCTGATCTTTTTCATCCTATTTTGTCCCCCTGTCCTTTAAGGAGGGGGAGTGAGTGAGGAGCTGGGTGGATGTTTGGCTCTTAGCCAAGATTAACCCATCACAGAGAAGGTATGACTATCTCTTTGAGTATGATATAACAATTAAACAGGAGAGATTTTGTGGACAAGCCAAAGGAAGCAATCTGTTTGATGCAAGGTTCATGTTGTATTCTGGGCATAGGAGACACAGAACCTGTGTTAAGGTTTGAGCGTGTTCAAAATTCTGCAAGAGGAAAGAACAACATTGATTGTGACAAAACAGGAGATTACTTCTATTGTTATGTCAAAAGATGAAGTACTGGATAGGAAGATGTTGCTAACAAAAAAGGAAGAAAAGATACAACCATGAAAAAACCAAAGTATAAAATTGCACTGAATTTAACAGAAAAGAACAGACTCTGATGAAAATAATGACATGCTGTAAATGAGATTGTTTGCTTACAACAGCTGAAACAACTTATTTGTATCACAGGATTTGTTGAGCATGAGCAGCAGTTCTGACCAGTCCTGACTGTCCTCTAAACTATTGGTACTACCATATTTTTGTTGGTCTGTTACAGAAGGTTCATTTCAAATTGTTTCCCCATCCTTCACAATGTCTTTTTCCTCCATTGATTTGAGATCAATTTGGCACTTGGTCTGCTGATTCCTACAAGGCCAAATCTACGGCAAAAAACATTTTAATTATCTCTTTCTAATCAGTGACCTGGCAGGAGGGTGTTCAACTTGTCTTCTCATTTCTGTTGGTCATCCATCTTTACTTTCCAAAGGACTGGTGTAAGTCTCTTGAGACACCTAGTCTCAAATCAGTCAATACGCTGCATCATTGCTTTCTTAAATCTACCATACACTCTGTACCTTTCAACAAGATTGATAGGGCATGAGCATGATAGTTTTGGACTTTGGTTGTTCTTGAGGGCTATAAATAAAGGAAACAACAACTTATTATGTTCACCCCTTTTTATGTGTAAATACAAAGAAGCAGAAAAAGACAAGTGTCTACAATGCAAATGCGTATGCATATATTTCTGTGTGGGTGGAAAGCTGACTATGCAGTGGCTTAATTTGTGAGACCTAGATACTTAGTGTGTGGGCTGCAGCAGACTAGATTGTCTTATATTTAAAGATCAACACTTGAAAACATGGGTTTACTCTTTACCCTACTGTGAATTTTCTAGGTGGCCTTAGGTAAATAACTTTTGGTCCAAATTCTTGGGTGTAGATAGCTAAATAAAAGGCTGACTTTCAGATGTGTTTGTTGCTCCCAAATTCAGTGGGAGATTTGGTAATATAAATGAAAAGCCTACTTAATTGATGCCTAAATATGCCCCCTCAGGGGGCTGAATACCCTGGGGATGACTGATCTGACTATTAAAGGCTGAGGCAAAGAAGGCATTAAGTACCTCAGCCTTATCCTGATCCTTGGTGATAATGTTCACCCCCGCATCCAATAAAGGATGGAGATTCTCCCTGGCTCTCCTTTTGCTGTTAATGTATTTGAAAAAACATTTTTTATTATCTCTTAGAGCAGTGGCCAGATTGAGCTCTAGCTGGGCTTTTGCCTTCCTAATTTCCTCTCTGCATGGCCTAACGAGCTCCCTGTACTCTTCTTGAGTTGCCTGCCCCTTCTTCCAAGAGTGGTAAACTCTCCTTTTTTTCCTGAGTCCCGGCAAAAGCTCCCTGTTCAGCCAGGCCGGTTGTCTTTCCAGCCGGTTCATCTTATGGCATGTGGGGACAGCCTGTGCCTGCGCCATTAAGACTTCCTTCTTGAAGGGTGCCCAGCCTTCCTGGAACCCTTTGCCCTTCAGGACTGTCTCCCAAGGGACTCTCTCTACCAGTGTCCTGAACAGGCCAAAGTCTGCCCTCAAAAAGTCCATGGTGGTGGTTTTGCTGACCCCCGTCCTCTCTTCACCAAGAATCGAGAAACTTGGTTCTTAATGACATTCTCACTCTGCTTTCTTACACATAGCTGATTTATCAGGAACAATTCAGTAATTATTTTGCTACACTGTACTATCCCTTCTGTGCCATGGTGATAGACAACAGCCTTCCTCTTTCTCCTCAGCATATGGGCTTGTATCTCGCGTATTATGCAGTCCAACAAGTAAGGAACTATGGAGAGATTTGACTGTGAAAATAAGATCCAGAATCTCTCCCTGGGATCATCGAGGCTTCAGACTCTCATCTTTTCAACTCAGTATGTTCCCATATGTTCCCACACACTTGCCATTGAACTGTGGCAACTCAAGGGCTCCTATTTACATACTCTTTAAAATAGCCTCTGGTCTTTGCCTCCTTGCTCAACAATACCTTCTCTCTGCTTTGCAGCCTGTTTTGCAGGTCCCCTATCCAGTAGGAATTGTCCATCAGACTTTCCTTCAGATTTCCAATTTCATTGCAAGTCAGAGCTTTTTTTAGCATTCTGCCGCAGGCTGAGTAAGAGGTCAGGCAGTCCTCCTCAGAGGTCCAAAGGGTATGATGTTTCTAATCCTTTCACCCCGATCCATGACATTCTCTGTTCTCAGGAGGAAAGGAGGTCTGCCAAACAGTCTGCAGTTCCCAAACTAAGCAGTTCTTTTTGGTTACTGTGATATACCAGTATAAAAGAGAAAAAAATAATATCTTAAACATCCAATGGATACAAAACCAGGGCTTTGAAAGAAAGAGCTGCTGCCTCAATGCAAAAATGGAATAATTTATTAAGACATGGTCTTAATTCTCTATAAACTCACAGATCTTGCTTGTATGAACATTGTGACAACTGCATCTCAGCAACATTTTTTTCAGGGCAGTAATGTGATCTCTGATAATTGATCTTGAACAGATATAGGTGTGGTGATTTAAGATGTTATCACTACAGTTGTCCAGCTTGCTTTTCTGCCAGAGGAGAATATCTACACAGCAGGGCAGCAAAGTGAATGGATTCAGCTTTTCCAGTTCATGGTCTGAGTATCTGAACACAAACCAGCTTCACCTGCTCAAGTCTGCTAGAGCTTGCCTGTGAGAGCATGAGATCCTTGCCTCAAATGCTATGAGAAAAATCAACATCAGTTGTCTTTGTGGAAGAGTAAAAGTGACATGATCAGTGACCACGAACCATTAAGGCCTAATTTGTCTGTGAATCAGTCTTGTAGGATTCCTGGCAGGAAGCCGTCTCATGCACTGACTTCAGTGGAGATGTAGCAGGCATAAATTTTGTACTCCAGGAGCACTTTTGTGTTTGGGATGCTAAAATATTACTGTTTCCAGTATGAGTCCTAAGGTCTACTAAGCACTGTAATTGAACCACCCTAGTCTGACAATTAGACTCACAGTCAAACAATTATTTATAGATACTGAAAAAACTAATGATATCTTAGATTTCATGCAGTAATATAGCTACGCTTACAATGAACTTTAAAAACATTGCAAATAATGAGCTACTACATCCTCTTATTTCTGGGCAATGAAACCAAGATAAATGTATTAATTTTCTTTTGCCAGTGCCTCCAAAATCAAGCATAGACAAATTATCTTTAAATCTCTCTCAAAGTACATTCTGGACACTCTAATTTTTTTACAGTATGATTGATCCATGCCTTTCAAGCAATAAAATATAAAACGAACTGGCTTTCTGAAAGACCTGCCTGACAGGCCAAACTGTAGCAGATTATGGGCTGGCAGATGTGGACTCATAGGCAGGTCTACATCAAACATTTATAATATGCTTGCTTTTGTGTCCTCGTCTGAAGCTAGACTCACAGGGACACAACTGATGTCATTCCTAATTAATCAGGCCGATTCACTTAGAACAAGGAGATTGTTCAGAAAGATGATTAACCACGTTGACAGGATTAGTACAAAAAGCCCTCTTGCTATACAGAGAAATCTCTCTGAGCCATTATAATATGTGGCCAAATTGTGAAATTTGCTTGTTTTGATGATACAACGGATGTCTGCATGACCTGCAGATCAACATACTTTACTGATTTTCTCTCATATATTGAAAAAAATCTGTGAAAGTCTGCGTTGACCTACTGGCTATCTCATAGCATCAAACCTGTTGGGTGGGCCTCAGTTCCTTCATCAATGTTCTGGACTAGGAAAATGAACTTCTGTTGAAAACACTAAGTTAACTTCAAAAACATGATTAACACATAAACAGATTTGAGGAGCTGCTGATACACTTAAGCATGTCATATGTAGTAGTACACTGTGGTAGACATGATGTAATCCTTCTGCCTGAAAGCTGTATATTTTTCATGTCTTTTTCACAACATAGTTTCTCACACCATGCCATCATTTTTTAATGTAAAGGAAGTGGTATCACATATTTCACATGTATGGCCTGCAAGTTAACAGTACAAAGACTTGTCATTCAGCAGCAACGTGGGTCTTTGTATGCCAAGACATTAAAAGACAAAGTTAATTCTGAGGTCCCCTTATCCATAGTCTCCATGCCTATGATCTTCCAGGTCTCTAATTCTCATTTGCTGTGGTTAAATGTCAATTAAGAATTAAGAAGGCTTAATTTTCAGTATATTTGTGAACAAAACTTTTTGTTTAAATCTGTGTATTTTTGATTCATAAGAAAGGAAGCCTAGTAGCATGTGCACATTTAATAAGTCTCTGTTTAAGTAAGTGGCTATAACATGATCATCTCCAAGTGTGTTGCTTAATTATTGTTACTTTGGAGTCATTTGTACATAAAATTCAGGAATAGCAACTCCTATGTCTCATTCTTGCATTTATGTGACTTAACCTTTCTTTTTAACTCTAGTAGGCAAAGAGAAATTAAAAAAAAAATATTTTGCCATTTGTTGTTTATAGGTCTTGCCATAAAAACTTCAGATTTTTATAGTGGAAGAGTATTTGTTGATATTGTTGGGTTGTTCAAGTTTGAGGTCTACTTGCAGTAAACTTTCTATTTTAATAGAAAGTTATTTTGGAAAATACCTCATTAATATGGTTTTCCTATTCTGGGATGCTTTCTATCATGTGGCAGATGACTCAGTGCAGTTTGCGGAGTCTTATAAGATATACTCAAATACTTAGACTTCTCAGGAATGCAATGAACTGACCTAGTAGTGACTGGAATCCTAGTAAACCCAGCTTGTTTGCGAATGTTAAACTAGTGTGAACCCTGACCACATTTTCATATCATGTGCTTTCATTTCATCTGGAAAAGCCTGTGAGTGACATGTTCAGTCTAAATGTTGTTCTCTGGTATACAAAGAAGATTTTATCATGGTCAGGAAAAGAAAATATTACTTTCTCACTTTTAATTCCAACAGCAAGAGAATTTTGTACAAGAAATATAGTGTCCGTAGCTGCAAGGCATACTTCATTATTCCTTCTATACTCACATTTCTGCCTCTACCCCAATAAAATATGCAGGTCTGCCAATGTGCACATTCCTTTGTGAGCACTGTGCCTTTCACAGCATCACAGAAAAGACTCCGCGCTCCCTAGAACTTAACAGAAAACAACTAGCTCTCTGCAGAAAACAACCATCTTGCCTCATCATTTCATTATATCCTGATGCAACAGGAAAAGAATCAAAATTTTCCTCCTGAGTTTTGACTTTTGCAAAACTAGGTAGTTGGGTAATGCCCACGCAGCTGGTGATATTTCTTTGTGAAGTGCAGTCTGCATATCTGTGAGGATGTCAGTTATGACAGCTGAGTATTGCATTCTATTTGGAAATCTGTGGACTGATCCCCCCTATATTTGTCTGTGTGGCTCTTGGAAAATCTCTTCTTCTGGAAGATGGTGCTTTTCAGGCAGAGATTTTTCTTCTGCAAAAGTTGTTTTGCAGTTGATGCAAATGTGTGTCAATGTATATCACTGAGACCGAGATGCCTGCCTGGATATATATCTGGATGTGGCACATGAAAGGTTTTATTTGTACTTGCATATTTTTGTGAAGTGGAGAATATGGATGGAGGTCTCATGGAAAAACCTGTTACAATCTTCACACTCTGTTCAGTGGAGTAGAGAGGCTGTTCCTTTTATGTGTCAGGAGGCAGAGGAGCTTGGAGGCACCAGTGCCTGTGGAGAATACCAGAGATCACTTTTCCCCCTTTTGCAAACAAGTTTGAAGAAAAAGTGTGCTTCCCTGAAATGCAATCTCTTCAAGGCCCTGAGGCGATAGAGGTTTGCTGCACCTTCATACGGGTTGCTGTCTAGAAACTACAGTATTATTTTAAACATGAAGAAGCTGATTTTTGTGTGTTTAGTTTTCAAAACACTGAAACAAATTCACCTTGGTGTTAACAGACTAAAGTAGGCAGAGCTCCAGGCATTTTTATCAAGGCTGAATTTAGCTTCATGGGAAATTCTCAAAATATGTTCAGAGGAACTCAGCGGGTGTGAAGTACCTATCGCTCACTGGCTTTCCCTGGTTTTACTCAGAAAGTCTTCTTTGTTGTCTGAAAGTAGCTCTGAGAAATCTTCATACAGTGTGAGTGTGGTATGTTGTGAATGTGGTATATTTCTTTCTATTTTCTGAATGCCCATCAGCTGTTTTGGGCCACAAAGTGTAACTCCTGTTAGAACTGTTAGAACTACTTTAAAATGAATGGCAATTATTTTTCATCAAACATGTAAGAAATAGTAAAACATACATAGCAGCATGGGGTAAAGAAAGATGAAAGGTTGATTAGTTCTAAGTTGACCAGACATGAGCGAGACCTCACAGATGGAATCAGGTGAGTATTAGCAAAGCTACAATGCTACAAAACGTGATTGGAATTAGGGCATCAGCCTCACTGACAACTTCCCAGGATTTACATTTCAAAGGACTTCAGCTTTTCAATTCTTGATTCAGAGGTATGTAACTATCAGCAGACAGCACTTATTTCTAATGTGTAAAAGGGCTTTCTATAGAAATAGGAAAAATGAGGTTTAAAGTCAGGTGCAGAAGAGATTAAGGGAACTACTTTAAATCAGCATAATAGGTGGGATGCAGCCTAATCTAACCAAACTTAATAAAAAGAAAGCTGAGGGCAAGGGTCTGACAACCCCTTCCTTATTCTGGTTTTAAGCACCTCCTGCAGTGCTGTCATCAGTCATTCCCATCTACTGTGGGAGTCAGTGCTCAGGGGCTATTGCAGTCACTCACAACATAGCAAAATTGTGGTTCAAGTGCTTTCCTTTCAGAAGCAACAAATTAAGCTCTTATTAGCCATGGGTCTAATAGTCTTTGGTGGAAAATTATGAAAATTCTGGTCTTCATCAGTGAATTTGCTACCCTTAAGGGAAAAAAAAATATCATCCTATCTACCTCCCTGGCAATATTCTGGTTCTCAAGCCACAGAACTCTGCTCCCCTGTGCAGTTCTGCCTGGGATGTAATGAGTCTTTGCCTCTTCTGAAGAGCTGAGTCACTCCAATAACACAGATGGATTCATAGTGTCTACTTTATGTATTTAGCCGTATATATTTAACTTTAGAACATAATCATTCTGTACAGGCTCCTCTAGAGATTGTTCAGAATAAGAGTCTGTTTCTGTGTCCTGATCAAGCACATGTAAGAAAACTGAGGGAAAACACACAACCTCAGTGATACTAAGGTGCTTTGGAGTGTGTGCCTTGTTAGCAGAGTTTTAGAACTTGTAAAACCTTGGACCCCTAATCATAGAATGTTTATGTCAGAACCTGAGCTATATCTAACTTTAAATGTTTGATTTTCAATGAAAAATGCAATTTGTTTTTTTCACTTGCACCAATTTTGTACTGGTATAACAGCACTGTCGCAGTTTGATCTTGGCTGGCTGCTAGGTAGGTGCCCACTAACCTGCTCTATCACTCCTTCTGCTCAACAGCACAGGGGGAGAAAATATGGAAAAGCTCAGGGGCTGAGATAAGGAGAGGGAGATCTCTTACCAGTTACAGTCATGGACAAAACACATTTGACTTTGGGGCAATTAATTTAATTTATTGTCAATTAATAAGAGAGTAGGATAGTGAGAAATAAAACAAAACTAAAAGCACCTTCCCCCCACCCACCTACTTCTTCCCAGGATGAAGTTTACTCCTGACTCTTCAACCTCCTCCTCCCAAGCGGCACAGGGGGATGGGGGTTGTGATCAGTTCATAATGCTTCATCTCTGCTGTTCCTTCCTCCTCATGCTCTTCCCCTGCTCCAGCTTGTGGTCCCTACAACAGGATACAGTCCTTCATGAAGTACTCCAACGTGGGTCCTTTCCCACGGGCTGCACTTCTTCAAGAACTGCTCCAGCATAGGTCCTTTCCACAGGGTGCAGTCCTTTAGGAACGGACTGCTCCTGTGTGAACTCCTTTCTGTGGGCTACAGTTCCTGCCAGAAAAACTGCTCCAGTGTGGGCTCTCCATGGACGGCGGCTTCCTTCAGGGTATGTCCACCTGCTCCAGTGTGGCGTCCTCCATGGGCTGCAGGTGGATATCTGCTCCACCATGGACCTCCATGGGCTGCAGGGAGACAACCTGCCTCACCATGGTCTTTACCACAGGCTGCAGGGGAATCTGCTCCAGTGCCTGGAGCACCTCCTCCCCCTCCTTCTCCACTGACCTGGGTGTCTGCAGCATTGTTGCTCTCACATATTCTCAATCCTCTCTCACAGCTGCTGCACATCGGTTTTTTTACCCTTTCTTAAATATGTTATCACAGAGGCACCACCAGCATCACTGATGGGCTCAGCTTTGGGCAGTGGCGGGTCTGGCTTGGAGCTGGCTGGAAACGGCTGTGTCTGACATGTGGGCAGCCCCTGGTGTCTTCTCACAGAGGCCCCCCTTGCAGCCCCCCCACTACCAAAACCTTGCCACATAAACCCAATACACAGAACTTACTTTCATACAATTTCGTCAGGTGAGAAACTAAGATACAGAAGATGAGAATAAAGTCATAAATATTTTTATGATAAAACTCCCAATTATTAACCTCCAGTAAACCCTTGATTTTTTTTTTTTGTGTGAAATTGTTTTATGATTGTTAATGTCTTTAATGGCTATTTGCCATTTTTCTAGAGTGTGAGTTCTCCAAATTTATTTCTCTGTCCATGGCTTTAACTGCTAGTTACTTAGAACAAACACTGTGAAACATAGAAGGTGATTTTATAGATCCACTGTTCAGTTTGTGAAAGTGATTGGCCTTGTTATGAGTGAGAAGTAGGAAATTGCTCTCCTGATGTAAAGTGTTATCAAATGGCCATTTACAAGTTGTGGGGATATATTTTTATTTAATTTTCTAATGATAATCATGAATGATCAGGGGAAACCTTGGTTCATTTCACAAGTGCACAAATGTTAAGTGGGGAAGAAATATTCAGAAAATGTGCTTAAGGGACATATATACATTATAAACCAAAGGATTAAAATTATATTGGGGTAATATAATCACTGTATTTGTTGTTGGGCTTTACTTAGTGGATGATTTTTTCTCAGATGTTGTAGTGCCTATATGCTTATGCACGGGGAAAAACAGGGAGAGAAGAGGTACTCAGATGAAAGAATTAGAGGTATTGGATTCATCTTCAGTGGTGATTCGAATCAATCTGGGAATGACTATTTGAGATGAACGCTCATGTCACATTATTGTGGGCTTTCTAACCTGCCAGGTGTGTGCATTTTCTTCTGGCACTAATAATTAAAATAGACTGCAACCTCTGAAATTCTGGCTATAGGAACAAGCTACTGTAAGATAAGCTATTGAGTAGATACAGCTATTAGATCTTGACTCCTATTGTGCATGGTTTTATCGCATAGAACCATATGACCTATGGTAACGTAAGTCCCTTTTATTTATGCACAGGTTATCTGGGAGCTAATATTAGGCAACAGAGCTCATGTGAGTAATTCTCACTCAGTGGCTAATGTCCTGTAAGTTTCCAGCTTAGCTGATGTCCCGGTAATGTCCTCATAGAACCAGAGTAATTTCTTTGTATAACCAAATCAGTGTTTCTTCTCCAGTCTCCTTTAGGTTCAGTTACCTCTTTCCCTCTTCACAGTGGCATTGTTGTGTCCTCCATTTATGTCTTCCATTTATGTCCCACAGCTACACATGTACATGCCTCCTCTCTCTCTTTTAAAAAAAAAAAGAATTTTCATTATTGCAGCAGTAATTGTGTCTGGTAATAGTTTATATTGTTCTAGGACATTGAGCATACAATGCTTTCCAGAATAGAACACAGAACAATACAGTAAGAAACTCAAATCTGAAAGAAACAGGAAAACAGTTAACCTTGATGAGCTGTTTCAGGGTTATTCTCCAGTGAACTCCACCCTGCCTGTAACACGCACCTAGGATGTAGTATCCATTCATTAGAGAATCTGTCACGCTGGGTCCTCATTAAGATAACTTTTTAAAAGGATTTTCTCTGGAACACTGTTGCTAAGTATCTCACTTGCAGCATAGTGTTGTGCTTACTGCCCTTAGGTTTGCCCTGATGATATGACCAAAAATCAGGCCTCTGTCTGATGTTAAAAGTAAATAAGGAGTTGCTTTTTTTGATCCAAATTATGTGAGAGACACAGGGAAAGGATAAAATCCCTGGTAGACTTCTCTGACAACTTGAATGTCTAGGGCAGACAGCACATGCTGGGATTGCCATTAGCAGATGAACCCAAACCCAGACTGATGAGTTTACTCATCTTTTCCAGGTGTCTGAAAAAATTAGAAAAAAAAAATTGGGTGTGTGATCATCTTATCTGCCACAATTGCTAAAGGTTTCCTGAGCAAGAACAGGTTGGCGTTCTATGCTCACACAACATGGGGAGTTGAGCCTAAATGTGGTGGGTCTAAAGTTTCTCTGTGTTATATCTCTTTCCAGAGTCCAGCAGGAGCTATGACAATATGCTACAATTATACATAGAATCACGAGTGTAAAATCACTTAATCTCTGCTCAAGTCTATGTTTTGCCCCTACCGGAGATAAAGACAGATAAGAGTTCAGGTACTTACAATTTTGTGCAGTGCAATATGTCCTATAAGAGAGCATGTTTCATAAATGTTTCCTCATATTTGCTTGTTCTGGGCCTGAGATTTACAAGAAGTTTTGGGTATGGTATGGTTGACTGATAATTCTGCTTTAATCATAATTACATTGGGTAATCTGTTAAAAGTATGACAGAGACTTTTGTACTGATTTCCACCTCTCCTATCCTTGCCCTTTTCATTTTCCTTTTTTTTTTTTTAACCATGTATGTAGTGTTGTGTGTTGGAGAATGGGTAATGATTGTGTAACTGCTGTGTTAAAAAATCTTATGAAAAAACATTGCTGCATATAATGGCCTTTGACATCTGAACAACAGCTGATTAAATCTGTGACATAGAAGTAAGGTTAAAGATTCAATTATTTTACCCATGAATAGCTGAAGAATTCATGTGATTGATAGTTATTAATTAGAACTGAACCTAGACCTTCAGTTCAAAAATGCCAGGTTCAAATATTAGAATAAAAAACCAAACTTACCTGTAAGATGGTGGTAACCCATGGGGATCACATTTGCAAAGGACACACATCAGGACTTCAGAAACGTCAATGTATTATAAGGACATCCTGGCTTTAAATATGAAACATCAGCTTTTTGCTCTTTAGCGTGTGTGTCTCTGCGTGTGTGCATATGAGTCTCTTTTCACTGTCAGGTATTTATCTTTGCCTAGCTGATCTGTTTCAATGCTTCGGTGTTTCAGCTGTATAAAGCTGTACCCTGTATGCATGTGTACATGGCAGATGCTTTTTTTGATACTTTCTTCCAGAGTCTGCTAAGTCAATGTCTTTCATTTCACACTCCTGTGTGCAAGCTAGTCCCCCTGGGTGCTTCTGCATGCCCTTTTGACTTTATTTTAGGACTTACGGTTTCAGCTCTTGTTTCATCTTTTTCCGCTACCCAGAGAGGCTTGGTTTCTTTTCTCTCTCTCAGTATCTTTGTACTCATCAGCTCTAGTCCTGTGGCATTTGTTACATCTGATAAGGCATTATTTCCATGGACCTATTATATGGGGTTTGGAAATATATCATCACAAAGCACAATAATGAAGCTGAATGTTTAATGCTCTTTACACTGACAGCAGTTGGCTTCGTGTTGTTTTCTATGAAATTAAACAACAAAGTATTATCATAGAAACCAGGAAAATATAGCAGAGGTTTATCAGAATAATACAGAACCAGCCGAATTTTAGATCTGTATTCCTGGTGTTGGAAAGATTAATTGAAAGGTGATTATAAGTAACTGTATATGTTGGTCATATGTGTACAAATTAGATCTTCTCTAATTATGGGTACAGTAACAGCCTAGTGACATATCTGTTTTCACTGTTTTCCCTTACATATCCACTTAAATACCTCTTCAAAACAGCAGCTAGTACTTACACAGCATGGACTAACTATTGCCCCGCAGCCTTGCAAAGAAAACACGCTACATGTCATCATATTTCTGTATTGACTGTTTTCCGGACCATTGTACTGTGGACCAGCTCTAGTCCTTCGTCTTAAATTGTGAGAACAATCTTACAGTCTACCTGAACCCCGTAAAAACCTGAAAAGTTGTCAGACTGTAGTTGAAAATGATACCAATGGATACTGAGCATGCTTGCTTGGAAAAGGGAAGGGCTTTGGTTCATCCTGAATAGAGGAGAACCTGACTCTAATTCAATGGGATGTAGTAAATAATAGTTCTTTGTGCCTTTTGAAATAGCCATATGACCAGGAGTGAGAGTCCTGGAAGCCTGATGAAAAAGCAGGCAAAGGGGAAGTTGATTCTGCTGGATGAGCTCACAGGGCAAAGATTAGTCTGTAGAAAATTAGGTTACACATTTTTTACTTTGGACACATGGTGTGTATATGTGTTAGTGGAGCAAGCATATTGGGGTCAGTCCTGGAGTGCAAATTCTGATTTAGTTACATCTGAAGGGAGTTTAATTTGTGAGCTGTGAGACTGCTCCAGGGTGAGAACTGAAGACCATTAAATTAGCACGATCAGGAGATTCGCTTCGGAAGTGCACTCCCAATCCAGGTTAAAATGCTAAGGTAGATATGCCCTTAGACTCCTAAATAAGGTGATCTGGGTTGTCATGCTGGTGGCTAATTTCTATGGGTTTTAGAGTACATATTATGCATGAGATATAGATGGTCTAGATCTGAAGATATGCCTTTATCTCTGCTTTGATACTATGAAGCAGAATAAGACTCTAATCCCAAAGGAAGCCTCAGAGCATATGAAATGTCAATTCTAAATAATAACAGTAAAACACTTTTGATATGAATTATTTAAACTACAGTGCTCTAAATAGAATCCAGAGTGTGAAAAATAGAACTGCAATTGGGTCTAGCCAAGCAGGCATCAAGATCTGATGCTTATTCATCTGCTTGAAGAACTGGAATTGGTGTTTTCAGTCTTTTTAATAGTGGGCAAAGATCTGCCTCTCAAAGAACATCAATAGAAATGGAGCAAGATGGCAGTCACGTCAGAGAGCTTAAAACAGAAGTTAATTTGAATAGTAAGGAAATCTCCACTGTCTACATTAACTCCAGAAATGATACAAAACTTCGATTTTAATTCTTTTTTAATGCCATTCATTTGCTCAGTTCATAATTTTTAAGTAGCAGAGAATTAACTTTATGAGTTAATTTTTTGGTTTGCCATTTTTTATTTGTATGGATGAAAAGACTAATCTTGGCAACCCACATATACCTGTAAGAGTGGCTCTTAACAGCTTTTTCTATATTGTAAATTGTTGTAAATCATATTTTCATATTTTTAAACTATTTTATATTTTTAAACAGTTCTGTCCTGAAAGCTCTCGATTAAGCAAAATTGTATTAATTTGAGCAATTTAGTTGGAACTAGAAGACCAATGGATTAAATTTACAGTACAAATGTTTACACAAGAACAACACAAAATACAACAAAGCATGTGAATGCTACTAACTTGTCTTTTTACAGAAGTACTGTCAGGGACTGCACCTCATTGACATCAGAAACATCAACTCTGTAAAATGCAAGGGCATCATGCATTTTTATGACCATATCTGACATAATAAATTTTTAGTTCTGGTTCCTGTGAGAAAGGGTTAGTCTATATTTGTAATTATTTTGGGTTTTTTCTTCCTAGTTTGTTCACTCTTTACTACTGCAGGAGACATATTTGTCTTGTATGGGTGATTGAAGATAATTGTCTACTTGGACAGTAGACCTAATTAATTTCTGACATCAAGGCCATTTACAGTGTATAGAAAAAGTTGAACACAAATAGACCACAGGTTGTTGTTGAGGACAAGAACAATATATTTCCCGAGGCAGGGCTTAATGCTGTGAAACAGAGTTATATTATATTGGCATTTTCCAATTCCTCCCTTGAATTCTTATTCTACAGACTCAACTTTCTTTGCTGAGCTCCCTACAAGAAGCCACAGCTGGGGTATCCCTTGAGCAAAACATAAGACTGCAGGCTTTTTTGTTTGAGTTGAGTAATAGCACCTGACTGTAGTTTAGACAGGAATGATAATGCATGTAAAAGTGGAATCAGACATATCAATGGAAATCTCTCAGTTATACAATTACTACAGAATTTTATTCGATGCATGGTGACTCACAGGCAACTATTTTATTACAGTTAGCCACAGATAAAGAAACATTAAGCAAAATGATACCTCACCGTTACTTAAATAGATATGACTATCTTCCAGGTGGAATCTCCTTAATTTAACTTTATATACATTTTAAATTATTTTTCTAGGGCAGAGACAACTTGGTCAATAATTGCTCGGTGACCTTTCTAACCTGAACTCTAGGAACTAATTTGTTGCTATCATTTTGTAAGGAAACAGATTTTCTATGATGAAGGGTGGAAATGCATAAATTCAAATAAAAAGGCAGATTTTGTCTCTAATCCTTCTTGAGTAAACTCTTTGCTAGAATTTTTCACATTTAAAGACAGGCACAATAATGCCTCCAAAATAGGGACATTTGAATGGTTGTTTAAAATGATCAAATATTTAACATTTTAACTTACCAATAATTAAACATTTAAGACCTCCTTATTAGTATCTGACTGTAATATTTTCATATTTTCAAATGGTTATTTATAAATATCTACAGTCTGTGTGTAGAAGCAGTATGTTTAATCTCTTATCCTCTGTAAGGAGACTACGCTAAAAGAAGAATTGCATTTTTATAGGTATAAATATGAGAAATGATGTCAACAGGTAGCAGTTTAGAGTATGCAGTGTCACTAATAGGGTTCATAGGATTCATTAAAAACGTCATGCCTTGAAAGTGGCTCCTGGTATGTGATTTTAACTCCAGTAAAATTAAAGCCTCTGGCATGATATTCTGCAGCTGTTTAACAATATTCAGTAACACTATAAAAGTTTAAGATTGGAAGGAAAAGAGGATGTTATGCCAATAACCGATTTTTATACTTGTTAGTTGAATAAAAAATATTTTGGGGCCTGTGCAGAATTCATTTTTTACCTTCCTTAATGAAATGAGAGAGTGAAGTGTTTTGTCTGATGAAAAATAATTCCATTTACTCTTTCCCCAACTCCATAAATATTAATTTAAAAAATAACTTTCAAAGTTTTGTAGTGAAAAAGTGAATTATTATATTTAAAAAGTGATGAAATTAAATGTCTTCATTCTTTGTTGTATATGTCTATTTTGCTGAATCTGTGAAGTTTTTGTAGGTGTTCTGGTTTAATCCTGGTGGGCAGGTAAGCGCCACGCAGCCACTCACTCACTTTCCCCAAGTGGGACGGGGGAAAGAACTGGAAGGGCAAAAGTGAGAAACTCGTGGGTTGAGATAAAGACAGTTTAATAGGGAAAGCAAAAGCTGTGCACACAAACAAAGCAGAACAAGGAATTCATTCACTACTTCCCATTGGCAGGCAGACGTTCAGCCATCTCCAGGAAAGCAGGGCTCCATCACGCGTAACGGTTACTTGGGAAGACAAACACCGTCACTCTGAGCACCCCCCTATTACTGAGCATGACGTCATATGGTATGGGATATCCCTTTGGTCAGTTGGGGTCAGCTGTCCCAGCTGTGTCCCCTCCCAGCTTCTTGTGCACCCCCAGCCTACTTGCTGGTGGGGCGGTGTGAGAAGCAGAAAAGGCCTTGACTCTGTGTAAGCACTGCCCAGCAATAATGAAAACATCCCTTTGTTATCAACACTGTTTTCAGCACAAATCCAAAACATAGCCCCATACGAGCTACTGCCAAAACCAGCACAATACTATATGACGTCATGCTCAGCATATAAAGCTGGGGGAAGAAGAAGGAAGGGGGGCACATTCAGAGTGATGGCATTTGTCTTCCCAAGAAACCATTAGACGTGCTGGAGCCCTGCTTTCCTGGAGATGGCTGAACACCTGCCTGCCCATGGGAAATAGTGAATGAATTCCTTGTTTTGCTTTGCTTGTGTGCGCGGCTTTTGCTTTACCTATTAAACTGCCTTTATCTCAACCCATGAGTTTTCTCACTTTTACCCGTCTGGTTCTCTCCCCCATCCCATGGTGGGGGAAGTTAGCAAGCAGTTCTGTGGTGCTTGGTTGCTTGCTAGGGTTAAACCATGACAGGTATGGGACACCGCTTTGGTCAGTTGGGGCCAGCTGTCCCAGTTATGTCCCCTCCCAACCCCTGTGTACCCCCAGCCTATTCACTGGTGGGGTGGTGTGAGGAGCAGAGAAGGCCTTGACGCTGTGTAAGCACTGCTCAGCTAAAACATGCCTGTGTTATCAACAGTTTTCAGCACAATACAAGTTGCTATGAAGAAATTTAGCTCTATTCCATCCCAAACCAGTACAGTAGGCACAACAGTCATTTTTCACTATGCTCAAGACTTTGTGACTGTCCTCATGTTTGTGCCTTTCTCTAATCCCAACCTTGTGCAGAGTATGCAAAGCAGTTAAAACCAGTTTGTTTTGTTGTATGTGTGCCCTGTTGCTTTGTTCCTAGAACTTTCAGCAGTAGAATTGACTGATAGAATAGAACAAAATGCAGTTCTTTTCCACTGTTGCACACTAGTGTGGTTGTTGATTAGAAGGCCATGGGTTGACCAGTCTTAAACACAGTGTATGTGGTGTAATGGGACAGGTGCCTGCTGGACAACCCCTCCCAGCTCTCTCAATGGTGCAGTTCAAGTGTGTAGCATTTTCTGTGCCTGTGACACTCTAGAATTTATCTAGCAATCTGTGTGCTATCACGTTCCTCGTCAGTGATAATAAAACCTGTCTTGCCTGTAGAGTATTTCCTAATGAAGCATGGAAGGCAATACAAGCAAAGCCTCTGTGCATTGGTGATCATTCAATAAATCACAATCATAAAAGGCGAGGAGGTAGCTCGATTTAAACATAGAGAATTCAAGACTTTTATTCTGCTGTCACTAATGCAGTAATTCCATGTGCACGCAAAGGTCCCATGATGCTTCATGTTGTTAATTTAATGCTACCATTTAATGAATAATGTAATAGTTTTGTACAAAACAGTGTAAATTGCCACAATGTCAGGCAAATTGCTTCAGGCTGATCTGGTTTACACATGCCAGACTTCATGAAATTCTTTTTTTTCCCTATCCTTAAACCTGATATATTTATGCATAGATAGATTGTTCCTCATATTGTGCTTTTTGTGATATTTTAGTGAGGTTTTTTTGCACTGCTTCCCTCACTCCAACCTACTTCATAGAAATATCTCAAAACAAACTGTAAATATGAAGGTACCTGCATAATGCTCCTCCTGATGTCTTATGTATGGAGGCAGAGGTCTTACAATTCCTGGCAGGATTTATAAAACTTAAGCAAACCCACTTCTAATACATCAGCTGAGGACTAGCTATGGCATTCCTATCTTTCAGTGAAATTGGAAGTATTTTCCAAAGCCTGATGGAGTATTCTGCACAGTGCAAGCAAAGCACAGTGTAGGGATGCTACAAACAATCATTTTCCCTTCTGTCAGTTCCATAGTAGTCTGCTCTGACAGATGTGCAGGCTTTTTTTTCTTTAGACTTTCATGCCCATTAAAAGTGAAGGGGAAGGATTACTAATTGCATTGAAATATGATGAAAAGACTTTAAGAACCGTAATTTCATTTTCTTTTTATAAGAAAAATAAATTGAAGTCCCAAATGAGTAGAACAAGATTGGTCGTGATAGGAGGTTGTTTTTGGAGAGTACTTCTTACGAGTGCACTTTGGATCCCAAAGCTTCCATCCTTACGTTTTTCCAGAAGGGCAAGTAATAATGGAGGGTTTTTGTATACGCTGTACATTTTCCATTGTTACTCAAACTCTTGTTCCAGGAAACCTGTCCAGGACTCCGATGCAGTGTTAGCAGAAATGGAGAACTTGCACAGTATGAGTAAAGATCTCAGGATTTGGCCCATGATCTGAAAGAAACCTCATAGCTTTGTGTACTTTAGCTGAAGGAAACCTTTCTAAGAACATAGCATACATTTGGTTATATCGACACCATTTAGCTACTTGGTTGTCTTGGGCCTGCTGCAAAATTGTTCTTTGTAGAGCTTAGGAAAGGACAGAGGGATTTAGAGAGCAAATGGGTAGTACAGGCTGCTTTGTATCAGCTTCAGTGCATTTTTATATGTTGTACACTGTGGGAGAAGAGCAATGGATGCCATCTTTGCTTCTGACAACTCTTTCTTGAAATTAAATAACTAGAAGACACCAGGGCACTGTGGACACTCACCCTGTTGGGTTTAGTTTATCCACATGGTTTGTCTGGGCTCTTGTTCTCTGTGGCAGAGGCAGGCAGCCACTTTTTCAAGAGGGAAATTCTCCTCTGCATTGATTTCTGCAAGCTATTAGGAACTATCCTTTTACCTAGTTTAGTCATCAGAACAAATGCTTATAGGAGCTACTTTGAGGGGTAATCCACACTGTCTGTTGGGATGCCAAGGCCCAAGGAAAAGATGTAAAGGATCCAGAGAAGAGTTTTCAAGTCTTTTAATTTACTTCAAAACTTCCAGCCTGCTAGGAGTGGAAAGAAAAGGACATTGTCTGAACATTCTTTGTGTTTTTTGTCTTGAGGCAAAAGTTTTCTGCTTAATAACAGTGGGACATGTAGGAGGTTTGACTCTCTTTCCCACTGATGTATGGTCGGCAAGCTCATCCTTCAAAAGCTTAGTTTTCATGTTAGTCTGGACTGCCTTTTGAATGTGTGCCACATCATCATCACCTGTTGATTTGCAAAACTCGTCTAGTTGAAATGCTTTCTTTAACAAAAAGGAACCCTAGCATTCCCTAGCAATGGCCTAACATGTAACCGTGTTTGCAGTTGATGATATTTATAGAAAAGGTTGAGAACTCTTCGAGAATATTCTTCTACATTTTCTGTAAGAGACAAATGAGAAAATTTAGTATTTAAAACTCAAAATCTTTAAGCTCATTTGAGTTAATGCCACCTACCCCTCACCCCTGAGGTTGTGTATGCTCACACATACATATATATTTTGCTCATTTATTTTGATCTAATGCTACTTTTTTGCAGACTTCTCTCTTGCAGAGCAGTATTCTAGTTCTGATAACATGAAATAAATTAAGGCTGTTCCCTTAGCAACTGCCAGCTGAATAACCTTAAAATGCAGTGGGAATAAACAGAGTAACTAATATTTGTTGAATGTCTGGGGTTTGTAAAATATTCCTTTTCATAAATCTAGTAAATGGGCTTCTGCTGAATAAAGGGTGGGTTTTAAAATGATGTGTTATTATTTTGATGTGCAGTGTAATTTGTTTACTTGGATTGGGATGTCCTGCCACTTTGCAGCTGAGTATACTGAGAAAAATTCTGAAAGCCAATTTAATTTTTTCTCCCATTTATTTGTGATTTATGTTTGTTTTTTAAACAGCTCCTTATACCTGAAGCCATTCACTTTAGAGATAACTGCTTATATTACACTTATATGCTAGCTTCATTCTCTTTCCTCACTTTCTATTAATTTACATGAAAAAGGTATTTACATTACTTGGAGGCCAGACCCAAAAGAAAATACCTCCGTCTTTCGAAGCATGATAATTGGGACTGTGAACTCTTATTTGATTTCCAAACTCTTTGGACATATAGTGAATCTTACTCTATTGTTTGCACAAAGGCCTTGTAAAATGAAGCCTTGTTTTTCGTTATTCTTTGACACTTGCATAATGAAAAGAAATAATTATGAAACAGTTCAGTTTAGGGGAGAGGTTTTCTCTGACTCCCAGACTGCTGGTCAGCTGGATGTTGCTTGGCTTTCTGCCTCCTGGAAGGGCAACACAAAGTCTTCCTGTTGCTGTGTTCTAGTTAAACATGGCCAAGGCAATGGTTGGCATGTTTATTCCTCTGTCAAAAAATCCTGGTAAATTCTGACTGGAGGGAAAAAATGATCAAAACATCATGATGCAATACAATAACTGGCACTAATTAATTTTTAATATTAAACAATTTTTACAAAATAGGTGCAAGCTACAAAATGCTTGAAAAGCCTTACAGATGGAACTTCTTGGGGAATCTTTCTTGGACAGCTGAAAGACTGCCGAAAAGACAACAGTGGTACTAGTGTGCTATAAAACTAATGCCAGTAGTTATTATACATCAGTATATTGCATTCCCTAGGAATAGAATAAGAGGAAAAATATGGTAAGCTGATACTTTAGAGTGATAAAAGTTGGTATATACCAAGATGCTCTGAGTTTATTCTTGTGAAAGCAGGTAAGAAATGTGCAATTAGAACAGAGATGATGAGGCTACCTGTGCTCTAGTTCCTGTAGAATTTCAATCCCTGTTTCAGAAAATTCTCAGAGGATGTCTGTCATAAGCAATGAGCTCTGCTTTTATGGTAGAAAGTTTTTTTTTGGTTTGTGTTTTTTTTTTCCCTCCTGAGAAATACAGCTGTTCACTACTATTTTTCCTCAGAAGTGTTGGATAACTTTTTTAATATAAATATATACATGTACACAGTAGACCCAGGTGATCAATAATCTTGAAAATAAAGACCAAAAGCATTAAAGTGAACATGAGTTTCTAGGGAAACCTAGTATAGAAGTGTGAGAACAGTTCAGATGTGTTCTCCAAAGGGCTGAGGGTTTCATGCCTATGAGTATTCCTTTATTACAGTCTAGGTGGAATATTACAAAGCCAGAACCTGGATGAGACAGAGGCTCCCAGCCAGCTTAGAATGGAAATTGCTGTGTGAGAGGCTATCTCCTGGCAAAGAAAGCTAATACTCTGATGGGTCCAGATTTCCTTAAGTGATATTAAATTGGGAGTTTCACAACAATAAGTACTAGTATTATGTTGCTGGCAGGTCTGAGTTACATGACATGAATGCGAGCAAAAGCTGTTTTATAGAAACAGACATAAGAGTTAATTTATTGTACTCTGGAAAAGCTTTATCTTAATTAGGCTGCAAAACTCACTCCCAGTTAGAATAATTTTCAGTTATTAAATGAAAAAACAGAAAACATTCATCTATGTGAATGACAAAATTTAAAAGCAGAGTAATACTCTTTAGTAAAGTGTTGCTGCTGAATGCCAACAACTATACTAACTCTGTCCATAACAATCATCTGCACTACTGATCGTTAAATTCACAATGAGTAACAGTGCTGATTTATTTAATGAACCTGCAGGTAATTGTTGTTTCCTTTACTAATTACATCAGGGAAATGAGACCTGTTAACACTGAAATGTCTTGAAATGCTTAAGCAAACCTTTCTGAAGGGTAAAATGCCTGGCTATTTTTCTCTTACTTTCTGCCCTGAGATAAGTTTTTTGTTATTCCCCTGCTGTTCTAATTAGCGAGAAACCTCTTTTTCATCTCTTAAATAGTGAACCTTGGACATATCATATGCTTTAGT
>WAAD01035238.1:49341-60099 GCA_013389945.1 Fregata magnificens
GCAATGCATTGATACACAAATCACAGCTTATTTTACATATCTTTTTGGATATTTCACTTTTCCAGTAGAATTGTCTCTCTATACCTAGAGTGCACTTATAATAGGTATTTTTATAAATGATGCTGAGTATATTGCCTTATAAATTTTGTCACATTCAGCAAAATCATTAATATTTTACAAGGATTATACCATTAAAAACATACTTTCATGAAATGAAAAGGTTATGAAAATGAAATGTCACACACTATGATTTTGCCTTAAAGATCCTAGTCGTTTACACAGCACTCTAGAATGGTAGTATAAAAGAGAACAGTCTTTCTTTTTGATAGGTTTCATTCAGGAGCCGGAGTTTCACATTTCATGCAGCATGTTATTTATGGAAATCACTTGGAAAAGGTCACCATCTATCCTAGTCACTTCTTGCTTGATTAGGCACTGTAATATCGTGCATTAAGCAATGCTGTTTTAAAGGAATTCACGGAGAGATAAGAAACGTTAATGACAATGTCAACTGATATTTATTTAGGTACATCAGACACGTGCATACGCCTGCATGTGTGCTTGACAATGAATGCAAATTGTATATACAACCACTACATCACAGAAAAAGAAGTTTTAAACTCCTACTTCGTTGCTCCTGTAATATATTGGGGAACCCTTGGGCTGAAATACAGACACTACAAAACTTTGGACATCAGGAAGAATTTCTTTACCGAAAGAGTGGTTAGGCATTGGAACAGGCTGCCCAGAGAGGTGGTGGAGTCGTCAACCATGGAGGTGTTCAAAAAAGGTGTAGACGTGGCACTCCAGGGCCTAGTTTAGGAGTCATGGTGGTGTTAGTTGACGGTTGGACTTGATGATCTTAGAGGTCTTTTCCAACCTTAATGATTCTATGATTCTATGTGTCTATGAATGGAAAACTCCTTTTAGCAAGAATATGTCCAGATCTTAACTGAAAGATACAATGGCAAATATGCCCAGTTTGAATTCGAGTACCAGAGAGAAGCGTCAGTCTGAAGGTGTGAGACATGCCGACATTATTACTGAGTATTGGAGCAAAGAAATTATTTCAGCTTAATGTTTCAGTCAATGAGTGCTATAAAAGCTACAGGTTCATACAAGCTAAGGACAAAAGAGGCCACAATTTTTTAGACTCTATTCTGTAAATTCACTTTGGAAAATTTGTTTGATCTGAAACATGCCAAATTATTCGGAAAACTGCATAGAATACTTTTGGAAAGCCTGAAGAGAAGTGGTCTTTTTTTGCAGTGGAAAATCATATTTCTTTATACTTTTTATACTTTGGACATTAAGAATTTTTATTCTTAGTTTTGCTTTTATTCTCTTTCCTGTCTGTTGGGTTTTATACATATCTCTGTGGGCATCAGACTGTCAGCTTTATGTAATGTTGCAAAACAGTTTATTTATTTTTTTAATGTAATTTCAAATGTTTACTGGTATGGGAAGGCCACTTTGGAAGACTGTTTTATGACTAATTGAGTTCATTTTCAGAATGAATGTTCTAGTATGTAGTCTTTTTCCTTTCTTTGTCCTTAGTACACTGCCTTTTCCCTTTAAGGTAACTGTCTCACTGGTGGATTCTTCCACTCTCCAGGAGTGGAACTTTTCCATCTCTGCTTCTGCTGAGTTCCTTACAACCATTCAAGTCAAAAAGTATCATTTAGGTAAATGAGTAAAATTGTAGAATCAATTTTCAACTTAAACCTGGCCCAAATTTTTTGTAATTTCAGCTCTTTAAAATATGCTAACATTTCAAATGTAATGAATGTCTTTGTGCATACACAGAGGGGATTTTTCATTCAGTGGCGGCTTTTCACTGTTTTGGACAATTTTATAAATGTTGGCTAAGTGAGGAGTAGTGTAACACGTCTCTCTTTTGCATGTCTGCATAATGTAAACACTAATATATTTAGGTTGCACATGAACCATTCTGAGATATTCAGTGGACAGTCAGGGAAGCTGCTGTTCAAACAACACATCTGAAGCTATTTTCCAGGGTGGGGATGAAGGTAAAACCTTCTAAGATATTTATTTCAATTCTGAAAATGGAACCCTTCAAAACAGATTCAGTATTCACAAGGCTTTGAAGCTCACCTCTGCAGTGTGCTTTAGGGTGGGGTGGGCATTTTTATTCCCAAAGCAGGTCATGCGAGGCTATGCAGGAGCTATACAGCTAAAATGGAACCAGCTGCTCCTCAGCAGTTGCTCAGGTTAGTACTGTTATTGAGGGTCAGAATGAAGGTCAGGGTTTTGTCTTCAGTCAGTTCAGATTACTGGTGAGTGAAGAAGTCTTCACCCTCCAGGCATGGAAGAGGCCATGAACAGAGGGAGCCTTTTATTGGCATCTCCTTCCTATGATCAACAGTTTAGAGTGAGGTGTACAGGCAACAAGGGCAGGAGAGCTGGCAAGCAGAATCCTGTAGGAATCCTGTGTGTCTTCCATTAATATTTAATAATGGAAGAACAGCCAAGAAACGTTTCAAATTCATCAGATAGCTAGGAAATTTAAGTTAATTCCTTCTTTGCTGGAACTTTTTTCAGCTAGTATTATGCAGTTTCTGAGATTTCAAATTATGTGCTTTAGAAGAGTGGGGGTTTTTTAAGTTTCTTTTATCATATTTTCCTGCATTCATTTCTCACTCTTGTTTCCACCATATTCGTGATCAGTGAGATCCCAGTTTCCTATTTGGGTTCCTTGAATTGACAATTTGCATTTATATTTAGATGCTGCTGTGGAGATAGTCCAGTTTTTGAAAACACTGAATGCAATATTTTTATTTATATAGAGTGCTTCCTGGGAATGATAGCTCAGTGCCTGTCCTTAGGAGCTCAGGGAACAGTTCAAATACTTTTTTTTTAAACATTTCTGTATCTGTGCTAGCTTGAGAGGTTATTTCCCTCCCTCCTGGTTTTCGCTGTGACTCTCTGGAAGCTGTGCCTCCTTTAAATTTATAGGGTAAGTAGGTTGAATATATGAGTTGCTTGTTTTTCCTAATCAGTTGATTCAAGATTTTCATATTAACTTGCAAAATTTAAATAGAATTTATTTGCAACTCAACTCTTTTGGGCTGAAGTGAACCCATACAGATACAGATGGAAGAAACACTCGATGCATCTGTATTGAGTCTGAGATGGTGACCCAAGATCCTGCAGTCCAGGAGGAGCTTTGCCCAAGATGCTGCAGTCCAGGAGGAGCTTTGCCCACAGTTCAGTCAATTCTGTGACAGGCACAGTAGCATCCTGCAAAGCCTCCCAGATTTATTTTATATCTGAAGGAGTTTTTGTCTGATATTGAACAAGCTAATATGTTAAAAATATGGACCAATATGCTAAAGCACAGTCCTAATTGGCACTGAAACTAAGGAACTAAAAAGAGTAGCTGAATTGCCCATTTTTCAAGTGTGAATATTCTGTGCTCTGTTAGTAGCATTTCAAATTACCTCAAGTGTATTCAAAATATCATCCTTTTTTTTTAATCCAGGGGATCATCTGATGTATTTAATTTCTGGATGTCTCTACAGCCCAGTTAGTTGAAGTATACAATGGCTCTAAAAAATTCCAGAGTAGAGCACACAGCCTCCAAAGTCACTAGGTTGCTTAACCGTGAGTCAGCAACAGCTTTACTGAGGCTAGTTTAGCTCAGCTATAATGCTTGGAGCATCTGGGACCACCATAAATAAATTTGGGCTTTTTTAATGGAATGAGCCAAACATATATTTTTTGTGAAAACACCTGCAACAGTTTGAAAAATATGATTCATTTTCTTATAAACAGAAAAAGTTTAAAATGAAAATGTCAGTCATCAGATCTAGAAAGATGTCTTCCTATTTAAATAAGCTGCAAGTCCAATGCAAAGCACACCAAGACTTGTATCAATCCTTAAAAAGTGTTAGTGAGAGCTGAATGCCAAATAGCTTCCCAGGAGGCATGTTATGCTAATCACTATGGCAATCAGTTATTTATCATTCTTGCAGACATGTATTTTCCATTTACACTAACAGGGTAGTTGATTGGATTTTGTTCATTAAATGGGCAGAGTCAAAACTGGTCTTATAAACTGCTGTTCAAGTTAATTAGTGAGTATGTGTGTAAACTAAGTTTTAAAATAATAACCTACATAACCTACATCAATCAGGCATCTTTTCTACATGTAGAAACTCCAGCCAGCAACTAAGCACCACACAGCCGTTCACTCACTTTCCTCCAGTGCGATGGGGGAGAGAACTGGAAGGGCAAAAGTGAGAAAACTTGTGGGCTGAGATAAAGACAGTTTAATAGGTAAAGCAAAAGCCACACACACAAGCAAAGCAAAACAAGGAATTCATTCACTACTTCCCATGGGCAGGCAGGTGTTCAGCCATCTCCAGGAAAGCAGGGTTCCATCACGCGTAACGGTTACTTGGGAAGACAAACGAGCACCATCACTCTGAAGGTCCCCCCCTTCCTCCTTCTTCCACCAGCTTTTAAATGCTGAGCATGACGTCATATGGTATGGAATATCCCTTTGGTCAGTTGGGGTCAGCTGTCCCAGCTGTGTCCCCTCCCAGCTTCTTGTGCACCCCCAGCCTACTTGCTGGTGGGGAGGTGTGAGAAGCAGAAAAAGCCTTGACCCTGTGTAAGCACTGCCCAGCAATAATGAAAACATCCCTTTGTTATCAACACTGTTTTCAGCACAAATCCAAAACGTAGCTCAAGCTAGCTACTGTGAAGAAAATTAACTCTTTCCCAGCCAAAACCAGCATACTACATATTACACCAAAATCATTCCACTTACTGTATTCAGCATAAAGGAGAAAGTAAAAATGCTGCATTTTCATTTCCCCCATTCTCTGGTGGTCTGGCAGTAAATGTGATGTTGTTACTCATAAAAGAGTAAGAACAGATATTTCTTTTGCTCTGCTGTCTTACCTAAAACTCTCCCAGGCTCTGTTTCGAGGTTAAGAGATGGTGCAGGGATAGGAAGACCCTTAGTAGAGTTTTGTGTTTGTTCTTTTACACTCTTTTAGTTGATTAGTTATCAGCAGGTAACAAAGATGGCCTGCAAGCACTACCATGAGGTTACAACCTAAACAGTAATAATTAAAAAAATAACGATAAGGATTTAAAGGCAATCAGTGGTGGAAATCCTGGACTTAGATTCTGGAGATCCAGTTTCAGCTCCTACATTTTATGTCTATGTGGGAGGGGTGGTTTAGTTATCCTGGGTACGTTCACAAGTTTCCCATGCATGTTTTTGACTGTCCCTTTGTAAAACAGGGGCAGACATGTTTTTTATTCTGTCTACCACAAATGATTTAAAGATCCAGCTGAGGATTTCACAGATCTCAAAAGCCTTTTCATTCTGACTTGTACCATATGTCTGGGAGTAGATTTGATTGTTCTAGCCCTGGGAATAGGGGGTATTCTGAAATAGCATCTTTTCAATATTGGAGCTTTCTGTGTGAATAGTTCAATATTCATTGGACAGATAAGGTAGGATCTTTAACCTTGAATTGAAAGCACTTGAGTTCCACAGTTTCCAAATGGGAAGAGGAGGAGGTTTGGGGGTCAGTCTTTCACAGACCTCTTTAGTGCTTTGTCCATTGCATAGAAGAGAATGGGAGAGAAAGTTGGGGTGTAACAGCTTCTTATCCATTGCCCACTTGTCTCCAAACTGAGGAGTCCTAGTCCTTTTAGCCTCTCCCCAGGCAGCATATGTTCTAGATGGTACCCTTGATCATTTTAGTTGTTGTATTGGGCTTGTGAGGCAAGGTTTTGGTAGTGGCTACAGGGGTGGCTTGTGTGAGAAGCTCCCCATGTCCGATAGAGCCAATGCCAGCTGGCTCCAAGACAGACCCGCTGCTGGCCAAGGCCAAGCCAATCAGCGATGGTGGTAGCACTTCTGGGATAACATATTTAAGAAGAGGGAACAAAAAACCCCCTGCGCAATTGCAGCTGGAGAGAGGAGTGAGAATATGTGAGAGGAACAACCCTGCAGACACCAAGGTCAGTGAAGAAGGAGGGGGAGGAGGTGCTCCAGGCGCCGGAGCAGAGATGCCCCTGCAGCCTGTGGTGAAGACCATGGTGAGGCAGGCTGTCCCCCTGCAGCCCATGGAGGTCCACGGTGGAGCAGATATCCACCTGCAGCCCGTGGAGGACCCCAGACTGGAGCAGGTGGATGCCCGAAGGAGGCTGTGACCCCGTGGGAAGCCCACGCTGGAGCAGGCTCCTGGCAGGACCTTGCGGACCCGTGGAGACAGGAGCCCGTGCTGAATCAGGTTTGCTGGCAGGACTTGTGACCCTGCGGGGGACCCACACTGGAGCAGTCTGTTCCTGAAGGACTGCACCCCGTGGAAAGGACCCATGCTGGAGCAGTTTGTGAAGAACTGTAGTCTGTGGGAGGGACCCCATGCTGGAGCAGGGGAAGAGTGTGAGGAGTCCTCCTCCTGAGGAGGAAGGAGCGGCAGAAACAACGTGTGATGAGCTGACCATAACCCCCATTCCCCGTCCCCCTGCGCCGTTTGGGGGAGGAGCTAGAGAATAATCCGTAGTGAAGTTAAGCCCGGGAAGAAAGGAGGGGTCGGGGGAAGGTGTTTTAAGACTTGATTTTATTTCTCATTACCCTACTCTGATTGGATTGTTAATAAATTAAGCTAATTTCCCCAAGTTGAGTCTGTTTTGCCCATCATGGTAACTGCTGAGTGATCTCTCCCTGTCATTATCTCAACCCATGAGCCTTTTGTTATATTTTCTCTCCCCCATCCAGCTGAGGAGGGGAGTGATAGAGTGGCTTTGGTGGGCACCTGGTGTCCAGCCAGGGTCAACTCACCACGGTTGTCTTTCTCTGCTGTCTCTATTATGTCTGTTTTGAGTTGTGAAGACCTTAAGTGCACACAGTACCAGTACTGTGATAAAACCAGTCTTGTCTTGCAGAAAAGTGTTGTTTCATCTTGCTCTCAGTAACCTTCTTGATGATACC
Organism: Fregata magnificens; assembly: GCA_013389945.1. Taxonomy (NCBI): domain Eukaryota; kingdom Metazoa; phylum Chordata; class Aves; order Suliformes; family Fregatidae; genus Fregata; species Fregata magnificens. Next base: position 56,321 of record WAAD01035238.1, read on the forward strand.
CAACTTTTACTGCATTCTAGCAGCTGCTATGTGGTGAGCCATGAATTTCTGACTCCCTTTGAGGATTATTTTGAGATTATTTCAAGCCCCCTTTCCTGAGTTTCACCTGTAAGTTCCATGCTCAGCATGATGTAAGCACAGTTTAGATTTTCTTCACCTCACGTTTATTGGCACTGAAACATACTTGCTGCCTTTTTCCTCCCTCATTCTGTTTTGTGCAATCCTTCTGGAGTGCTTCAACATTATCTGTCATTTAATTACCTGAAAGGGCTTAGTATCATCATCATTCTGAGCTTTAGGTGTCCAAAGGAGATATAAGGTGGCCAGACGTGTCTCACCTTAGTTCTGAGCTCTGTAAAACTGGCAGCATCAACCACAAAACAGACAGAAAGCTCATTGCTCCCTTTTCCTGCCTGGCATTCCTCCTCTATAGTGTCTTGCCAAGAGCCTTGTGAAAAGTTGTTATGGCACTACAGATCCTACTCTACTGAAATTCAACAAATTAAGATGGGGGTGCAGGGGAACAGTCCTCCCCCCCCGCCTCCCCCCCATCATCTGGATGGCAAGGGTTATGTAAGTAACAGTTTCATTTTGGGTTTGGCTTGTTTGCTGGTCTATACAAGAAGACCTACTGGCTTTTCGGGCTTTTTTCCCATATTTTTCTTACCTTTTTTAGATGTTTACAGTATCTTAACAGCTGTACTCTTTGACTAGAAGTAAGAACAAGTTCAGCAGCCATTTAAGAACAGAAATGCCTCACCACCTCACTGTAGTTCATGAAGGTAAATATTTTCTTGGTGGGGGGAAGAGTTGTGGGAGTAGCTATGCCTTGAGCAGAGTATGTTTGCCAATATGCTGTCACACCAAGGTTTAAGGTGCTGCAGATCTCTTGTGCTGAGGGACTTTCAGTGTCGTAGCTCTTACTAAATCAGAAACTTTCAAGAAATGTTTGGCCCTAATAAAAAATGATCCAAAAGGAAAGACACTACTATTCTGCAAAGCAAACTTGCAGAGATCTAGCAATATTCAAGCCATTTATGACCTAGAAACCTGATGAAATATTTGCCCCTGCAAGCCTGTTTCTTATGCTGCAATAACACATTCAGTCAGCAACCTGCCAGTTTTATCTCCTGCATTTAATGGGCAAAGCTTTTGTGAAGACCATTAAAGACTGATATTTTCTTTTGTGAGTACTCTGGGTACTCAAATGCTTTTTTTATGAGAAATTTGTAGTGATGAAATTCCTTTCGCTTCCCATTCAAAAGCTGTGGAATTAGCTTCTATTCCCTGAGAAAGTCAGAAAGTGTTGACAGGTAGCAACCCAACACTGCAGAAACCTAGTTTAGTTTTTTGAGTAATCTAGTGAAATCATTCTCAGATGGGAAAAAATGCTTCCTCTCCTGTATGTTTGGAAGGGAAAAGGCTTACCCTTTCAGATGGCTTACTGGAAGGCAAACACTGCTAGGTCAAGATGCTGGGTGAACTCCAGGCCATCCTCATGGGAAACTGTGCCCATGGACTTCCTCCTCCTTTTGTCTCTCTTCCCCATCCCATGCCATACACACATGCTGTACTTTGTCACAGGACAGGGCAGTGGGAGGAAGAAGGGGCTGCCCAGGGACTTGTAGGGCAGGGAGAAGTGCTACCTTTTCATCTCTGTAACAGGGGCAGGAGATACACTCAGTGTACCCTGGATTATTTCTTTTTTTCCTAATAGAACTTAAAATAAATGTAGTATAACCAGAAAACATCAAAAATTTGCTTTTGAGTCTTCTCCATGTTAGAAAAGAACTAATACCAGGCTTACACATTACCTCCACTGATCATCTGACAACCCATGTATTATAAATTAATGGTCACAGCAGAGTAGGCATTCATTTTTTTCACCTAAAGCACATGTGAAGCTTCTTAATTTGAACAAACATACATGTAAAATGTTGTCATCACCTAGAATGGCTCTCTCCAAAATAATGATGGATTTGGATGTATATATTACTCAAAAATAAGGGATTGAGTTATACAAAACTAAGCAATTGAATTGAGGCTTCTTTTCTAAGTCAGCCAGTCACTCCACATGGTGAAGTTTTAATGGAATATCAGAAGGACTACCCTGTTTTGTTATCGTGTCTTAAAAAGTCCCTGTTGTAGAAGATAAGAGATGGTGTCATTATGAAATGGAAATGCATGCTCAGCCAGGCATCAGAGCAATGCAGCTTAGAGTAAAATTGTACTTGCTAAAGCTTTCACCCAGGTATGTTTCAAATACTTTCAGCATCTTTTTATTCACAAGTTTTCCGTTACTGAAAGGAAATTGATGCATTTTCCCATCTTATTTTCTGTATGAAAATCAAAATATGGTGAATACCTTTATTTGTGATTAACACATATAGTGCCTGCCTTTGCTATGCATCTGTGTCTTTCAGGAAGACTCTCTTATTCTTTTATTCTATATTTTTTTAGAACTGATAAGTTTGACCTTAAAAGTGAAAAAACCCCCAAAAACAACATACTAAAAAGAAGAGTTTTTTTCTCTAGCCAGACATATCTTTTTCATCATAGTAAAAGATGAACCAAGGCGCATCGCAGATTTCTTTATCAGTTTCTTCTGATGACTAGGTAGGTTTCTTATATAAGCTGGGGTGCTTAGTTGTCTGACAGCAAAAAAGGAGCACAGGAAGGAAGAATAGCTGCACATCTAAACATCTGTGCCAGTTTGCTTAAGCAGCTGAACCCTCCAATAAGTAATGTGAATATTGAAATTGCTAGTGTACAATTTTCCATAGATTTTTCTTCTGGGCTTGTGAGTCTTTAATATATATACACTATCATTATCTTGTTTAAAGTATTAAAAAGATGTACCACAATAAAGGCAAAGTCAGTGCTCAGGTCTGTCTTTACTGGAATTGAGAGAAAAGTCTTAGAGCAAACTCATGGACTGTATTTTTGGAAGCAGCCTGTGTGTAGGCATGCTTAGGGAGGCTGTTTGCAATAACCTAAAGCCAACTAACCCATTGTAATAAAATGCTGTTCATTTTCTCTTATCCCTGACATTGTTTTGCTCGAAACCATAGGAAGTAATTAAGAAGGAAAATGTCTTTCATCTTCAGAGGAACTGGGATGATGGCCATAAAAGGGCAACAGTGGGTTGCAGTTTGGTAGAAGTTCTGATAGGATATGGATTTTCAATATGCACAGTTCTCCATGTCAGCAAAAACAGGTCATTACAGTTTTCTGTGACATTCATAACTAATTTAATGGAAGTCCTGATATAATATGCTATTTAAGCCATACCCATTTTGTAATTGAAGTCTCAGTTCAAATGGTGACTGTGGCAATCAATTTTTATTTCCAAAATGGGCTTTTTGACTTCGTACTGTGTTGCAAAGTCATTTACCCCTATAAATATGCATTTCATAAAGAAGTGTTTGGGGATTATTAAAAATTCAAATAAAACTATGAAAAAAGAAAAATATTTGCTATAATGGGGTCATCCATTATTACATTTTTTCCTCCAAAAGGGTATGTATATTTTTGAAAGCTTTTTTGTTGTGATTTATCACACAAAGTATTTCAAGTATAAGGCAAAGCAACTAAACTTTTCAATTGAACATGAAATGGCCACGCTGTGCTTTTGTGCCTGCATGACCATGGGGTATCGGTGACACCTGAAAGAACATTATACATGCCAGAGCAGTCCCAGAAACTATATAATACTTCAGTATATAGAGGATTGCCCTTGGTGGCTTCTTTATAAAGCACTTCTTTTCATTATTCTTTTT
>WAAD01035238.1:69902-83065 GCA_013389945.1 Fregata magnificens
CCTTAAAGTTTTGCCAGGTGAGTTTGGACTTTGATCTCAAAATATGCTTTTCTCTTTCTTTCTTAATGCACACATCCATTTGTTAATGGCCAAATGAATTAAAGGAAAAAGTGCTTATAAAAAAAAAGAACTCCAATGATTGTTGACTGAGGTCGATGGTGGGGGAACTTAGATCAATTTGAACTGAAATGAAGATACAGCTGATGTTTAAAAGTGCTGGACATATTTCTTAAAACAGAGGGTTTGTTTATTTACACTTCTATGTTTTTGTTTTTTTTAAAAAATCTTGCTGTTTTCTGTAATCTCAATTTATAGTGCTCAGAAGGGATTTACCACACTTAGAGTAGGTTTCCATTAACGAGGACTTTGAATATTGATATAGCATGAAACATAAATCACAAAAGAGTAGCCTATATTTTAAAAAAGAAAGAAAAAGTGGGGGGGAAAAGCATTCGGTCTGTTTAATGCATTATTGTTTGTGAGGTTTTAAATTTTTGCTGGTCTTTCTGTTGTTTTTCATCTGATTGCCAGAAACCCATCTCTTTGAGCTGGAGAGAAAGCAATAATGACATTTAAACAGCTGAACAAAGGAGATGCAGGAACATACAAGCTGCTTTGTCCTGATTGTGAGTTAAGCAATCGTTAAAAGTAAACCATCACATTAAAAATATTTCCATCTAAAATTGTTCTATCTCTAATACTTACAGACTACTTCCCTGAAGTTTCATGTTGAAAGGTATCTTAAATAATATTACTTTTTTTCCCAAATTTGTTTCTAGGGTATGCATAATAGCACTTTGGTACAAATTCATGTGATCTAGTTGCAGGCCCTCTTCTCTAAATTCAGTAGAGTCAGAGTTATTGTCTGGATACTCCTGTTGACCACAGAGAATTAAAGCTACAAATTAGGCATTTCAAGTAAGAGCCTAAATTAGGTAGGATGAATTGAAGTGGACAAACACACAAATTTTCCTGCGCTCTGATTGAGGCTACCAGCATCAACAGTACTGACATAACTGAAAATTAACTTGAAGAGATATCAGAGTACAGAAAGTGCTAGGGGAGAAAGAGTGGTGAGCTGAAAGAACTGCTGCTAGCCCTAAAGCAATGATTCAGATTTCACAAACTGTTTTATTTATCATTATCAGAAAACCTATCAGCTCCTTGAACTGACACACTGCAGTCGTGCAAATGTTAGCACTGGCACAACTGCGATGGTAGAACCAAGCACTTAGGACAGGAGAAGAGCTGCTTTTTGTATCATCTGCTGCTGCTTTTTGTGCCATCTCAAGATATCGGTGTGACTGTCCTTCAGAACAAGATGAGAGGTTCCTGCAAAAAGGTCAACCAACCTCTCACCTTCCCTCCCTCTCACCAAAACAATCATTGACTGAAAAGAAGAAAGAAAACACTGTTCAGTACTCCTAGGTTCTGGGGTCTTCTCTGGAGTAGCTTGCATCCTCCTCCTCTTTTCTCAGGTACTCTCTTCTCCCACATAGTCCTGCATGTACATGGGACGAAGACTGGTACTGTACCTCAACCTTGAGGACTATCAAAAAATATCTAGTCATATTTTCTTATGAAAAATCAAGAATTATCTGGGTTTCTGATTTTAGGTAATAGAAAGCTAGTAGTCTTGTAACAAACTATTCATGACACACACATTGCAAAAGGTATGGCTCTTTTGAGGCCCTCATGAGACAGCTAGAGTGGGATCCATACCTTAAGGACTTGAAAGGCAGTAGTACTGCTGTGCTATAAAATCCTGCTTACAGTCTTCAGGATTTTAGAGGGGTTTGAATTAGCATATGAGTAACTTTGTAGGCAAAATTGACTCATGTATAAAACTATGCAATTGCTAATTTTGTGTTTGGGAAAATTCATTCATTCCAAAAGTGAAGTCTGGTAAGCCAGTATTCAGGCTGGTGAAACACCAGTTCCTCTTTTTTTCTGTCTTGCTTTATCAGCCTTTGGTAGAAACATCCATATATTCTTTCAAAATTACTTCGAGGGATACTTCACTGAATTAAAAAAATACACATTCCGGTACCTTGTAGATGTAATTTTCTGTTCCACTGTAAAAACAGACAAAGTGCATCCAAGAAACAGCAAAAACTCTTGAATATTTCTCTTTGAAAAGGCAGAATATGACATAAACAAGATATTATGTCAAGTAATCCTCTCTGAAAATGGTATTCAAGATTTTTTATTTTGTATAGGTTTTTTTGGTAGCAAGTTGATCTTTTGATTAGGTTAGTCAAGCTCCTATCCCTTGGGGGAATTACAATGAAAAAAAGACATGAGCTTTGTGATCTATACTTAAGTATTAACCTTGGTTTTCTGGAAAAGAAAAAAGAAAAAAAAAATCTGTTCTTCCAGCCAGTAATTCTTTCCCTTTCCCTTCCCTACTAGTAGTGACTGACATCATAGAAAACACTGCCTAGGGCTGAAATAGATTTTATAACCTTCAGGTTATGGATTCTAAACAATAAGTATGAACCATACACTACATATTTCTACCATTCTGACAAAGTTTTCAAGCTACTTCTACTTTATCAGAGTGTAGCTGACATATATTTAGTAAGGTCGGGCGGACAGCTGACAAATCTTTACTGAAGTCAGGAATAATATGTGCTTTGGAAGATGCAAATGAGTACAGCAAACCTTGCATAAAACTCATGTGACATAACGGTTAACACTGCCTTTCAGGGACGACAATGTGAAATTGGACAAGTTACTTTGCCTTTCATTACTCCTTAGTAAAAAGTGCAAACAGGACTGGAGTGAAAATGGGTCACTGCAAACTTGTCCGTATGTAGTAAATATTCTGTCACTTGCCTTGATTAGGGCCAAAACATAAAAAAATAGCCCCCCCTTTTATAATTCCGTTGCTAAAAGGCCAGGAACTGTGAAGGCCATGTAGGCGGTTGTCACTGCTGTGGTGATCACATGCAGAATACAAATTGAGACATGAAAACAAAGTGGCTAGTCAGATTATTTTGCATTCAATTTGAATTGAAGGCAACATTTTACTTGTGGTCCACAATAATTCTATGTTAGGAAAAAAGTATTAAAAAAAAAAGATAAATCCTTCCTCTTTTTAGCAAAGTCACTGGATTTCTGTACATTATCTATTTGCTATTTGTGGATTAAGGGAGTACTACAGACTGTGTTCTGCACTGTACTACATATGATCAAACTTTCAAAATCAGTTTTTAAATTAAAATACTCTTCACAGAAGCTGAAGAAAGTGAATCATATGAAAAGCATAAAGCTGCTCCATACTTTAGGGTTTTTTGGGAGGAGTTTAGCCCCAGTGTCTTGCTATACAGAGTCCTTCCTTTTTGCGCTGAGGGGATGCTTTAAAGAGAAACTGTCAGTATGTTAGCAAAATTGGGCTGATAGTGTGGACTTAGTGTTCCTAAGTGAATACTGTAATGCACTGACTCACTATACTGATCCTATAAGTCATTATCTCCCTTTTGATGAAATCCTTCCCAAAAATGGAACTGAAAAGATCTAGCAATACTGTCCTCGGATTGCATTCTGTCCTGCTGAATCATGCAGGAGAGCAGCATTTACTCTTCTGTTTATTGAGTAAGGGCTGCTCTGATTGTAATTCTTCCTGGGAATGAGGACAGAAAAGAGCAAACCACTCCCTGAAAGATTCGTCTGTCAGAAAGCGGGCAGAGAAATTCTGGCTAAATGAACAAAGAAGGAAAAGGTTGGGGAGGGAAGAAAAAAAGCACCCTTCTCTCCCCAGATAAAAGTAGTACCTCAGAAGGCTCCTCTAGTTCCCTCATAGGACAAGGTAGAGAGGAGCCGTGAAGTATTTTTATTTTTATATTTCATTTTTTGGTTCTGTCAACAGCAGGTCCCTGGCTTGAAATACTTACTCTGTAATCTTCACACTAGAATCCTAAAATCAGTGTACAGCACAGTGAGGAGCCAAATTATTAATAAGGTTCAATGTTAATAACACCTGCTGTATCAATAACAATTTCCAAATTCATTCCTAAGAAGTCCATGAGAGAAGTAGAGCAGGTGAGTGTTACAGCTGGGGTCAGAGTATGCTGAACTCCGAGGGTCTAAACACTTTCCAAGACAGGAAGACCACTTCTAATATGAAGAGAACCCACTGTCCTGCCTGTAACAACCACCTACCCCTGGGACACATCTGTAGAGCTAAGGGAACTGTTATGTGACAAACAGGTAAATGCAAAATATATTCAAGTTATGAAAGAGTAAGTTTCTAGAGAAATCGTTTTCACTTTTAGAAAGAAAAATCTATTTTTCATTTTAAAAATATGTAAAAAAAAGTTAATAGAACATTTTGAGAATCAATGTGATTGATGGAATGAGGATAAGAGTAAAAATAGTAGCTGTAATTTAAAAGACATCAAGATATCTGAGAGGGTGTAACAAAACACCTTTCTGAAGAGAAAAAGACAGGGTGCAGCGAGTAAGTTATTTCAGAGGATAAAAAACGGGCCTGGAAATTGAAGACAAATGTTAGTAGCAAGTGGAACACTTCAACGTGGAGAAGGATAGCATTTGCAAGGTGAATATCATCTCTATCAGATACAGTTTTATTCTCTTTATATATAGCAGTTCTAAAGGTAAAACAGTTAGATATCACTTTTGCTGCATGAAGCAAGCCATGTGCAAAGAGATAAAAACAAGTTTAACATAAGGAAGAAGTGGGGATAAAGTACAAGACAGTTTGCAGAGTTCAGCATGGAGACATATATGGGGAAGAGACCTGGACAAATGAGAGACTTGAGGGAGCACATCATGGTCACAGGCTGCTTGGACTGTGCTGGAGAGCAATATGGGAGTATCTAAGTGTCAAGAAGCTACAGCAAATCAGCTAAAAAAAATGCTAATTGACTGTGTCTAAGCTGTTGGGTAAACATGCTGTCCTGGTCAAGGCCATCCAGCCTAAGGCTGTGCTGGATAGTGTGGTGGCTCTGGTGCTGCCTGGTCACCTACATTTCCTTCCTAAGGCAATCAGTGATGGTCAGCAGCTCTCAGGTCTTGTCCAGACAGGGAGACAGTCTGTGCTAGTAGGTCACAAGATGTCTTTAGACATCCGTATCATTGGTATCTGCCTCAGATCTGCGTGTTTTCCCTCTTCTCATTCTTACTGTAGAGAATCAGGAAAGAGTTGGCACTCTCTAAAGGACTAAAGCAGATCAAATAACCTGCACCTCAAAATCAGTAAATTGAGCCTAGCTGAGCTATTTCATGAGGAGCAGCATAGCCTGAACCACAAAGTCAGGATGGATCGTGGTGGCCCCAAAGGATAGGCTTAGTCCTAGATCTAATCTGTTCCTGGACGTTTGAATTGTAAACTGGATCCAAAGCTACAACTGGATCCAAAAGTGCGAGAAGGTCCATTGCCAGGGCCGGTTCTCTTTCCCAAGTCTGGAGGTGCTGTCTCTAAACAGAGCTTTATTTGTGGATGGTGCGGCTGCTGCTTCCCCTCCTGACATCCAACCTTTTATGATCTGCCCAGCAGATGTCCCCCGGCCACTGCGGGATGAGAGCACATGGATGGCAGAGGCTCTTTCCTTTCTTTGTGTTGTTTGCTCTCAGTAAATAACAAGTTTGAACTGGTCATTTAGAGTTGGAAACAGTCAATACCTAATCTTCCCCAGCCAGTGAAAGAGGCATGCTGGGTCACTTGCAGTTTTTTCAGCTCTTTTTGAAGCATCAAAGATATAAGAACTGGTGTTGAACAGTTTTCAAGCACAAATAAATAAAAAATGTTCCGGTGCTACAGCTGTGACCGTTGTTCTACAGCTAGTCATATGTATGCTAAACCGAGCATAATTTCTATTGAAGTTTCACTACTGCACGTTAACAGAATGCAATGCTAGCAAAAGCAACAAGACTTCTTATTATGATATTCTGTGTTCATACCTCAAATCCCTGTGGTCTTCCTAGACTTTCTTTAATATGTTTCCACGCAACAAGAATCTCTGATACAGACAAACTCGTAGCTTTGACATCGATGGGAGCAGCAGTGGGTTCTGTATTAAGAAAAATTGAAACAATAAACCTCCACTGTAACAGCTTGTATTTGTCAAAAACACTCCATCTGAAACTGTCATTTACTTCCTTTATTCTACCTTAATACTCACAAGAAGGTATGACACTTACGGGGAACATGAAAAACTGAACAAGATGAAGAGATTATTATTATTGGATTTCTTTATTTGTGTCATGCTACATCAATATCTCATCACTGATGATGGGCACAGCAAACTGACAGAATCTCTTGTCTATGATTTTTTTAAAAAAATTTAATATTTCTAAATGCCCCCCCCTCCACACACCCCTTTCATAGCCCTTGATTAGCCTAACTTCAGGAGTAAATGGAGCATTCATTCTCTTTCTGTCTTTTTAGTGCTACTCTGTCAGCTCAGGATGAGCAATACCTTGCCAGGGTGCTCAGTCAGTCCTGCTCTGGGGTTATACCGAGTAAGAAGTGATACCCAGAGCTGTAGTGAAATGCTATGTAAAAGAATTTTTTAGGACTATGTTATTATGTCCTTGAAGTCACAGGCACCAGTGTTTGGGGCATGCCATCTACTCTCTGCTGTGAAGCATTTACTGTTTTAGGTCTGGGATGCACACTTTTCTAAAGAAGGCATTAAGACCTAGGATTTGTCCCTCTGATTCCCTGTGTTGTTACCATTGGCCCTGTGTCCTTGTTTCTATCTCCATGCTATTTATAGGACACTCTGCAGTCCTGACCTTCTGGTTAGCTGGAGCAGAGGACCCTCCCTGCCCTCCAACCAGGGCGGGTGTCCTTCAGTGCTGCTGGGCTATGTTCAGCATGCACACTGGAGGCTTAGGGCTGCAGGGTGCTTTACATATTACACCTGCCCAACAGTGTTGCCACAGGCACATTTTACTTTGCACTTGCATATAATTGAACACTTTACAGAGGTCAAACTTCTTTCAGTGGTTGGGAAGTAATCTGGGTAAACGTACATACAAGTCTGCCATGACTGGCCATTGAGCATACCACCAATTTGTATCACCAGTTAGTGCATTAGGAGTGAAGAGTGTCCAAACATTGTCACATATCAAACTGAGACATGAGTTAAGGACTCTTTTGGATCTTTTGCTTTATCACTTAAATGTTACTGAAAATTTGCTTAAGACAAGCTGTGGAGACAAGCCTTGAACACAAACAGTGAAGAACACAGTAACGATATCTCCCCACCATTCTGGTGTAATTCACTCACTCAGCAAAAAGGTGAATTCACATTCCCCCACAGTCGCAAGAGCCTGAGATTTATTCCTTGGCCTAATGTTCCTCATCACATTTCTAATGTGTTGTTCTGCTCTTGAAGGGCAGGCAGAGGTCCTGGCTTTTACGTTATATGGAGGCACATCAAAGAGCTTTCTAAAAAATGGTTCTTTGGGGCTCCTTTAACATGGTTACAGAAAAGGAGTTTCCTTACAGAACAGCTTGAGCTAAAATGATACTTTTTTGTCAGTGATCAAACTGCCTTAGTAAGGTGCCTAATATCAGTCTTGACTCATTAGCTACCCTCCTTTCTCTGATCATAATGCAGGAATTGTTCTGGCACTGCTGCCCTACACTTTTTCTCTGACATGGCTTGTACAAATTTTTCATCCTTTTTGATGTCAGACTTTTAATGTTTGCAGCTCTTTTTGATCTTTTTTATTTACTTCTAAAGAAAAGAAGCATTTCTAATGCGATGCAAAATGGTGTTCGTCACCCATAAGTATTACTAATAACTATAAAATATATATGGAACTTTTCAGGTAACAAAGAATAAAAAAAATATCCCCAGGAATAAGTGAAATGATCTTCTGAATTCAATACTGAAAGAATTGTGCTATGAAGAAATATATTCCTCATAATATGATTTTCTGTTCAATAGTTACACTCTGCTTTCTATTTTATGTACGACTAAGATTTGTGTGGCAAAAGCCATTTTCTAGTTTTTGTATTATTGAAGCAATTACCTTGTTGTCAGAAAAGATTGCAGTGGGATAAATAATTTGAGATGTACAGAAAATGTTGGTTGGCAGCCTTTACACTTTCTATAAATGTAGAAATCATTTCCTCTTCATAGCATTCACTAGGGGTGGTTTATGTATTGCTCAGAACAGAAATACAGAATATTTTCTGATATTTTTAAAAATTGTTTTCAACAAATGGAGTAGAAATGGTTTGGATTTTTTTATGTGAACAAAATGCATTTCTTACCTATCCAGAAATTACTCACTGCAGTTCCACTGATACTAGACATTGAGAATGTAAGTGTTCAGCAAAAGAACAGAAATTATATATTTAGGAATAAGGTATATTATGACTGTCTGAAAGTTTATGGAGACTAAATAGCATTTTTTATTGATTCAGATAAGATGAGGACCATATAATTTCTGGTGATATAATACAGTCTGTGGTTGTCTCCAATGTCATACTTCATTCTGTGTGTCTAAAACTAATGATAAATTTGACAGGTTCATTAGGTTTTTCTATAATGGTCACTGGTGTTATAATCATATACTTTTCTTAATATCTTGGCATTATGCTAAACCTATTGGTGTCTGCCTGAGTTCATACTGATTGAAAAAAAAAAAAGGGCCAATATCTTTAATGGTCCCTTTAATATTCCCTGATTGAATTAAAGATGCAGCACGGCAAGTTCTCAAAAGGCTGTGTGTAATGTCCATGAAACATTGTCTTTCCATGTGCTGCAATCACACTTTAAGGAAACAGTTCAATCTGTGGGTATTTGGGATGGCTATAATAAAGCAGGACAAGGAATTACACTAATTACATTTATCTGATGTTCAGAGAGGGAATCCTGAATTTTTGATACTGGCAAGTAAGAGAAAGAAGAGTTAGTTACTAGCCCTCATTTTGTTACCCCTATTTATGACTGTAAACTGATCTGTTTTTCTGAAATATTAATCCTTAAAGATTTCCACATGATCTAACTTAGAAAACAAGTTCAAGAGCCTATTCATGTTTATGTTGTTTTAACTCTCCTGTGGAACAGAGCCTCAGTCAGGACTCCTCATCGAATCAATTAATATCCATTCACTTCTCATTTTGACTCCAGAAAGGATTTTTACACACTTCCTTAATTCAAAATCTGAGCTCTTATTTGAAGCTAAGAACCTCAGCCTGGGTAATTGCATTATGACTCCAGGCAGTTCCACATAGTTGAGATTTTGGGACTTCAGCCAGGACCCATGACTGCAATAATTCCTTTCTGTGGAAAAATCCACAAAAGGGATCTATCAGAATGAAAATCACAAGGAGTCATCCCTCTTGTGTCAACCTGTAGGTAAAGAAAGCAGTAGCATTTGCTCCCTTGCTGGAAATAGCCACAGGGAGTATCTTCCAAATCAGGGGACCTCCAGTAAACTGTTTCCATTCCTCAGAAAAGCCAAGAGGCATTATGCTCATCTCCACCTCTCAACCTGTTTGATGTGTGTCCCTGGTTTGGGGACTCCACCAGATCTGTGGTGGCATGGCTGCCTGCAGGATAAAACTTTCTCCAGAATCTTGCGCTAGAAAAGGAAAAGATATCTGATTTCCAAAACACCAAAAATGAGATGACTGATTGTTTCCTGGACAGGCCCTTGGACTTCTCACTTTTCCTCAAGTCCTTTCTATTTTCACCTTCTCTCTGACCAGTGTCTTTGCAAAGGACTTTAAAACAGAGAAAAATTAGAAGGGTGAGGAAATGAGCTAGCAGTGAAGCAGTGATCAGGCCTGCAGTGCTGAGCTCTGCCCTGGAGCTCTTTTATTTAGTGGTGAGATACCCTTACTTCTCAGGTAGAGCTTCTGAAGCCCACTCCTGTAATGCTGCTCTCCTGCAAGCTTCCTCACCATACACATCCTGCTGCGGCTCTCCCTTCTCCATGGAATAACCTGGATTTATTACACAGTGGAGTGTCACGCAGAAATAAGGGGCTACCTTATTCCATGAAGGCTTTACCTACATGTTACCTACATACAGCTCGTTCATCTTGGCATGCCAGTAGAAGTTGGACAAGTGGACTGATAAAATTCAGGCTTCGTTAGATTAAAAGTTCATAGGAGTGTTACCATTTTCATGAATATAAAAGGTTCATTTCCACCAAGTGACGTGGCAGCCAGAGTTATCCTCAGCAACGTGAGGAGGGGATGTGCCTATTATATTGATTGCACACCTGACTTCCCATGGGGGCTAGTGGCATTAATCAAAAGAATGCTTAATAAACTCTTACATGTCAGGATTGTGATTTTGTTCTTTAAAAAAGTCAGTGGAGACAGGTCTAGATGAACTTTTACAGGATCTAATCCAGATGGATCAGCTGGCAGAAACAGGAAATAATCCACTGCAGTTTACAGCTGACACATCGATTTATTAATTTTCAGGTTCACCTAAACACCAAGGAGCTCAGCTCTAGCTATGAAATGAACCACAGAACTTCACTTCATGAATGTAAGATTTTTAATTAAAGACATGGAGGCTGTATTTAAAAGTGCGTAATTGCATATTCTTTCCTCTAAATGAAAAGGAAAAGGTAATTTATTTGTTTGTTTAAATAAGGGCTCAGGGTGAAAAGCGAGGGGAGATGGGCCTAACCAGAACAATCCTTCACGCTGCAGTGTCTTGTTTAATATCACGTCATCCACTGGCTGGCCTGATGCAAAACTTTAAAAAGTTATGAAGGAACAAAATTGCAAAGGCTGTTATATGGCCCTTTGCCTTTCAGATAACTGAGAGCTTTGGTTCTCCATTGGCTCAATGAAGCAGTACAAATCCATACAAAGCAAGAACAAAAGCTCTGTGCAGTGTCATTACATCTTGTATGTATTACAGAAGTGCATCTGGGGTCCCTGAGGAGGTTTTAAACAGCAAGATTGAGAGTCTTCAGCTTTTACCTTGTACTGCTCAGGGGTCTCTTTTTCATATCTAGAAGTTTTTAGTAGTATTCACTACACTGTTTATCAAAATTATAGAACTTTCAATTTTTGTGAAGATAATTTCATCAGGTGCCTGAAGAAGATAGATACTGAAACTAACAGAACTGATTCTGTATCTCCCATTGCGGCAATCATTTAAAAAAACCTTTATAAAAGACCTAACTCATCTTGAAACCAGTTGGGTTGCCTCTTTCTCCCAGAAGCTTATTTCTATTTCCTTTTATATTCTCATCTATTCCTATACTGTATTCTAATTCATATTTATTCTTGTGCTGATAGGCATATATATAGGTGTCTATACTTGTAAACTGAACAGGGACAGGGAGACAAGGCACCAGCCTGAGCATGGAGATACTGGTGTCCATAGCATGAAATAGTTAGCATGATCTGTCGTGAAGTATTGACTCTGGCTAATTAGTGCTGCCCCCAGATATGCCCAGGAATATGCAGGTGCCTGGCCAGCGATGTTTCCCAGGAGGTGTATGGATGCAGCCACAGTCTGGAGAGCGACAGTGTTCAAGTGTGCAGATGTGAACTGTTTTTGGCCAGTTGGCTTCAAGGATAAAGAATGGCTGGCTTGTTTTATTTGCTAAAAAAAAAGATGTAGCATCATTGTCCTTTACTTTTAAAAGCTCCTCACCATCCCTAATAATTTTCCTGATTTGCAGACAGCATCTTATGCAAACTCAGCCTTTTTTTTTACTGGGACAAAAGAAACAAGCTCTTCTAGTTTCTACTAATTTCTTGATGATCCTGTTAGTCCCTTGAACCTGTACCATCTTGTTCTTTGTTGAGCATGAGCAACCAGAACTGTAGATAAGATTTTAGCAAAGCTTTGTGATAGTTTTATCAGAATGATGCCCTGATACAAATGAAAACATTTGACTCTTTCTTGTGTGTAGGTTCTAGTTATTAGGTTCCCATTTTGTAATGGACTGGCTTGTTACAACTCCTTATGTACTTGACCTAGCACTTGTGTGTCCTTCATTTTCATTTTCCTCTAGTCCTGTAATCCACATTTTTCCTACGTATTGTTCAGACCATTCCTTGTATTGACAGTGCATCCTGAAGTTGTAATAATAGCAATATCATAACCAGCTCTTCTATTAGCATTATGAATATTAAATATATATGATCTAAGACGGATCCTTAAGAAATTCTGCCAGTAGCCTTCCAAGCCTTTTGCAAATCTGGCGGTAAAGGTATTTTTTTTCTGCACTTATATAGAATTTTTTTTTTCCTTGATAGATTAACTAAAATTTATTTTTGCCAACTGTTACTTGTTTTCATTATTTTGGGATGGAAAACGTCTTGCCCCAGGTCCTTGAGCATATAAAGTGGACTAGCTCTCACCATCCATGGCAGTCATGAATAGAAAACCAGATTAAATTTCATTTATGGTACATTTGAAGAGCAAATTCTGCATTGCTTAAATTGGAAAGGGTTGAATTTCTGAGCACTTGACAATACCAGAAGTTTTCACTAGATGTAAAAATTTGCAGACTTTCACATTCTTTTAGCTATCCTGTCCATATAATCTTATTTATTCAAAAGAAATTATAAAGTATTTCATTATTGTTGGTCTATTCCTTGATTATCTTTAATATCAATACCTTATTTACGTCACATTTTTTTTTCTGCTTTATATGCCTTCCTAACTTTTAAAAAATCTTTTTTCACCTTAATTTTTGGCAATATTTGTGTTATTCTTATCCTTTTCATTATTTGTTTTTTATTATGTATGCTTTTTACTTATTCTGAATATGCTTTAGTGGGTGCATCTCTAGACCCTCAGATGCAACGTACTGCCTTAGAAAAGTACCATTTCTTGTAGTATAAACTTCAGGTAGATTTTACACCTCAGAGACATTCAAAAATAGTTTCATTTCTGGTCTCAGCTGTTAATTCCAGCTTATTAAATAATTTCCTGCTATTTAATGATGACTTGTTCCACTGTTTTTGTTATGATCAGCTTTTCTATAGTGTCTTAATTATTCATCAAAACAAGACTATAGGACCATTATTTCTTCTCTGTTAGTCAGTACTGGATAAAGAATCTGCTAATTATCACAGCCAGAACACAAGGTCATTAGTTGTATTTACTATCCAAACTACTCTGAGCAGCTAAATTCTCTCATAAATAACAGTGTCCTGTAATATTTATCTAAAATTAGAAAAGTGTTTCTCA
>WAAD01035239.1:2117-13755 GCA_013389945.1 Fregata magnificens
ATGAGTGAATTTCCCCCTCACCACCAGTGCAAACCCAGTTTCAAAATGTTTGAATGGGATGGTTTAAAATAGCAAGTGATCCAATTTAGCCAAGCTCACATTCCTTCCCATGATGTAAAAAACCATACATACGTTTTATTGTAGAATACAGTAAGAAACAAAAAGATAACTTGAGTACTTATCCAAGAGCAATTTCTAACATCAAGCCAAAATTAGCAACAACCAAGCAGACCATCATTTTTTCAGTATTAAATTACCATAAATACTAGATAACTGTACAAAAAAAAANGTCAAAATTCTATTCAAATAAATTACTTTCTGATAACATTTAGCTGATACCACCTATAATGTGGACAGTCATGTACACAGTATGACAGTGGATTTTTGCAGCAACAGAGAAATAACCAGAAACTGGTTATAAATTCTAGATTATAGTTAATAGTTCATGTGCTATTTCTTGCAAACATACGGTCCCCTCTAAGGGTAAGGTGTTGGAGCTGGTATTGTAGCATGTCTGTGTCAGCAGGTTCCTCGATGCTCATTTTGTCTAAATTGAGGTAGTCCAGGGATTTAGAGTGAGCCCTTTTACCTTTTAAAAGGCAAAGAGGCAGGGGACCATGAAGTGCCTTGTAAGGTTCATATGGTAAAGCCTTAGTGCATTTATCCCCTGAGCTGGGCATCCGTCTCCTCCTCCTTCCATTTACTGCTGGGATCTCATATGGCTGATAGTACCTACCTCTAGTTTTGTACAAACGGGAGGAACATGCAAGTCCTGAATCAAGCTGTTTAGAGTGCAAGTTAGGCCTAGATTCCCCTTTATTATCTTCATTTCCCGTATACTTTTGGGCTAATTTTAACAGTTCTTCTCCAGTCGTGAAGCCAACCAGGTAGTTAGAATCCATACGAAGGATCTGATAGCCTGAAACTGTCCGTCGCACTGGTGAGCAGGGGGTACTGGAACATCGTGGTTTCTCTGCTTCTGTTTTGCCTGCAGAACTGACCTCTTGAAGAGGTACAGGGAGGGTAGATATGGTAGTTCTGGACTCTCCATTTATGTCCATTTTAAGGACAGTGCTATTCTCCTAAAAATAAAACAGAGATTGATCACAAATAGAGCCTTTAGCCAATAAAGGAGCCGAGAGAGGATCTCAGAAATCAGATTTTTTATCACCCAGAAACCATAACCAGTACTTCTCTATTCAGTTTTGTCTTACACTCTACAGAGTGTCTCATAACAAAACTATCACTGACATCTGCCTTTTAAAAGTATTTTGGCCCCCTTTTTCATAACAAATACTATAAATATACTCTTGATATTCTTAAGTATGTTAAAAACATATTCTTGAGTAGTACTGTACAAAAACCCGAAGCATCTTTCCACTCTATTTTTTAATCCTTTTAGTCTATTTGATCCTTTATAACCCCTTTCCTTTGAGGCTATCTACATCCATTAGCACATCCACAGTAACATCTCCTGTACTCAGCTGCATATTTTTTCCATTCACAATAATATCAGTAAACATACCTTTTTTTAAAAAAAAAAAAGGCATCTAGCAGTTACTACCTCAGGCATAACCATGGACTAGACCTGACCTACTGGGTACTGCAATGTTTCCCTGTGGTGGGTTGACCTTCCCTGGCCGCCAGGTGCCCACCAAGCTGCTCTATCACTCCCCTTCCTCAACAAGGACGGGGGAGAAAAATACGATGAAAAAGCTTGTGGGTCAAGATAAGGACAGGGAGATCACTAAGGAATTACCGTCACAGGCAAAACAGAATTGACTTGGGGCAATTAATTTCATTTACTACAAATCAAAATCAGAGTAGGATAATGAAAAATAAGAACAAATCTAAAAACTCCTTCTTCCCACCCCTCCCTTCTTCCCAGGCTCAACTTCACTCCCAAATTTTCTACCTCCTCCCCCACTGAGCGGTGCAGGGGGATGGGGAATGGAGGTTGCAGTCAGTTCATAACGCATTGTCTCTGCCGCTCCTTCCTCCTCACACTCTTGCCCTGCTCCAGTGTGGAGTCCCACCCACGGGATACAGTCCTTCACGACATTCTCCAACATGAGTCCTTCCCACGGGTTGCAATTCTTCAAGAACTGCTCCAGCATGGGTCCTTTCCACGGGGTGCAGTCCTTCAGGAACGGACTGCTCCAGTGTGGGTCCCCCATGGGGCTGCAGGTCCTGCCAGAAAACTTGCTCCTGCATGGGCTCCTCTCCATGAGCCACAGTTCCTGCCAGGAGCCTGTTCTGTTGTGGGCTATCCACGGACTGCAGATTCCTTCAGGGCATATCCACCTGCTCCGGCATGGGGTCCTCCATGTGCTGCAGGGTGGATATCTGCTCCACCATGGACCTCCATGGGCTGCAGGGGGACAACCCGCTTCACCATGGTCTTCACCATGGACTGCAAGGGAATCTCTGCTCCGATGCCTGGAGCACCTCCTCCCCCTCCTTCTTCACTGACCTTGGTGTCTCCCGGACTGTTTCACATTTTTCTCACTCCTCTCACAGCTGCTGCGCAGCAGTTTTTGCCCTTTCTTCAATATGTTATCACAGAGGCAGCACCAGCATCAGTGATTGGCTCAGCTTTGGCCAGCGGCGGGTCCGTTTTGGAGTCGGCTGGAACTGGCTCTATCCAACACGGGGGCAGCTTCTGGTGTCTTCTCACAGAAGCCATCCCTGCAGCCCCTCCCACTACCAAAACACTGTGGGATTTTTGGTTAATGTATTTATAACAAAGTAAACAGTATTCTAGTGTTCAGTAAATATACCATAAGATTCTTAGAAGTATCTTATAAATAACCAATATTCAGATTTCTGTGGGGGATTTTTAATTATTTTTGGAAACAGTTCTTTGCCCTGACTTTTCTCCCCTCACAGCTGTTCCAAAATCTTCAGTTCAGTGCCTTTACAGATACAACTTTACACCGCAAGCCATTACCATCTTTAACATGGAAAGATAAGGTTGATATCACAGCAATTATATGCAAGTGGATCCCAGAACACTTTGACTTCTGCTTTGAATGTCATCTACACTATCTCTGTGTAGCTATTTCACAAAATGCAAAGGTCACATCTGTTTCCAGTCCAACTTTCCTTCATTGTTAGCCTTACCTTTGCTACAGTAGCTAGTAACTCTCTAGCAAATAGATTTCAGAAAAAAAATCTACATAGCTTTGTAATGTTTAAAGGCAACGAGACTCAAAGAAAAGTTAGTATGTAAGTGTCCAGCAGTAAAAAAGTTCATTATAGGAAATTGTAAGACACATTAATGGTTTAGTAACATTTCACAAATGAGACTGCCTTTACAGCGTGCTATTACCACTTTGCAAACTTTTAAAGCTGCTACTTGCTCCCATCCTGAGGCTTGAGAGGTCATGGACAGAGAAGCAAAGATGCAACAAGCAAGGGAAGGAAAGTACCACCTCCTTTTCAGTACTTTATTCAATCATTTGGAATTAGACACCCCTATATAAAATAGGATTAAACCAACCAAACAAAAAACCCCATCAAGGTTAACCACCATTCAATTGTCTTAAAATAAGAGGGGAAGCTTCGTGCAAATCTCACTTGCAAAAAAAAATAAAAATCTATCCTAATGCAAAATTTAAGTCTAATTTGTTTCTGTTCAGGGATTGTGAAGGGGCAGCTTAAGTAATGCTCCCGCTTCTACTACCCTGCTTAGTCTCAAATCAACCTGCTGCTTCACTCCCATTCTAATTAAATAGGAGTAAACAAAATTCTCATAGTTTTGCTAAACAGGATTTTATTTGCCAGTCATTGACAAAAAACTTCTATTATGGAGACATTATTACTAAAGTTTCTTTAGTCTTAAATGTCCTTTTCCAGTTCTCCTTATAATTGTGGTCTACTTAGGATTCTTCATTACCAGTTTTGTACAGCATTGCTTTTACAGATAAGTAGATACACTTCATCCAGCACATTTTAAAATGTTTTGTATTAAAAAATACAGATAACGCAGCAAAAATGAAACAAAAAATGAAAATACTATATTAAATGTAACACCGACATTTTTCACTGAAGAAAAAACTACATAAAAACCTCAATAATGTTGCTTGTTATATTTAATTGGCTTTCTGAAATATATTTATGGAGTCAATTCAAACTTTCAAAATAGCAGAAAAATGTAATTTCCTACTTTAGCACTGTATCTAGACAATGAGACAATAAATACAGTGAGGTTTCAGCACACAGAGTTAAAAATACTCATGACAATTCCTTATGTAGAAATTATAGTTCCTGCACCATCAAGAATCAAGGTTACTGGAAACGTAGCACAGAAAAAAATTTGCATTAAAACTTTTGGCTACCATGGACTTTTAACCAAGAAACAAATATTTAACTGTTCCTGCTCTTTTAATTCCTAGCTTTTATCCTCCAGTTCAGAAATATTTCCAGTAATCTAGAAGGATTCAACTTTTTTTTGTTAAAAAAAGGAACAACACTAGAAGAAGTATAAATAAAATAGAGTTTTACAGCAAGGTGAGAAATTACTCTCATTACCTGGACACATATGGGATTAAAAACCAGCAAACCTCCCCTCCCCCCCGCAAATATCACTTGCTAAAGCGATGCATGCTCTAAGGACAGGGAAGGACGAAGGGATGCCCCCATGCAAAGCTAAAAAAGCCTTAAGAGCTGGAAAGCAAAACAAAGGTTCTTCTCAAAATACAGCTTATAAAATTAATTTACTTCAGTTCAAAACATGGGTGTGTGTATTGGGTTTGTGTGACAAGGTTTTGGTAGCAGGGGAGGCTACAGGGGTGGCTTCTGTGAGAAGATGCCAGAAGTTTCCCCATGTCCGATAGAGCCAGTGCCAGCCAGCTACCAAGACAGAGCTGCCGCTGGGCAAAGCTGAGCCAATCAGCGACGGTGGTAGTGCTTCTGTGCTAACATATTTAAGAAGGGGGAAAAAAACTGCTGCACAACAGCAGCCAGAAGAGAGGAGTGAGAATATGTGAGAGGAACAACCCTGAAGACACCAAGGTCAGTGAAGAAGGAGGGGGAGGAGGTGCTCCAGGCGCCAGAGCAGAGATTCCCCTGCAGCCCGTGGTGAAGACCATGGTGAGGCAGGCTGTCCCCCTGCAGCCCATGGAGGTTAATGGTGGAGCAGATATCCACCTGCAGCCCATAGAGGACCACACGCCGGAGCAGGTGGATGCGCCCAAAGGAGGCTGTGACCCCGTGGAGAGCCCATGCTGGAACAGGCTCCTGGCAGGACCTGTGGACCCGTGAAGAGAAGAACCCACACTGGACCAGGTTTGCTGGCAGGACTTGTGACCCCATGGGGGACCCANACAAGTCTTTCATCATATTTTTCTCCCCCGCCCAGCTGAGTAGAGGGAGTGATAGAGTGGCTTGGTGGGCACCTGGTGTCCAGCCAAGGTCAACTCACCACAGTGTGTACCCTGCTAACAAAAGTCAGTCAACTTTTGAAAATAACTACAAGCAGGAGGGAAGGGGGCAAGAGGTCTTTGTGGAACAATGACCCCCTCACTGGTCAAGAACAGCACAAAGGAAAATCAGGAGAAAAGTCTTCAAGTCAGCAACCAGAACTTCCATTTTAAAAGATTATTTCTTCAGATCACAGTTGCCCTTTCTTCTTGCTTGTCAAGGAGAATGAGAGCAATGTCAATTCAACACAATTTATAACTATTTACTATAGAATCAAAACAAGAAGATGAGCAAGATGGCATATGCTTTTCTTTGCTGCTTCTTCACAGATTTAAAAAGAATAGGAAATAATTGAAAATAAAAGTTAACAAGAAAAGGATTCACTTGACCAACAAACATTAAAAGTGCTTCCAGAATACAGTTCACTTGATTAAGATTTTACAAGGTTTTCATTATTTTCTTTCAATTATAAAGCAGGCTTTCCATATAAATTAAATTATAAATTAATATGACCCAATCCAGCTAAATATCAAAAAAGTTGGCTAAACCACAAAGAAAAGGAATAATGAATACAAAGACTAGGTTAATTATAAATAATTCCATTATCTTAAAGAATACATTAATATGCTTGGGATAGAACCCTGGGGGCAAAACCACCAAAAATAAAAAAATCCACACCTTGCACATAAAAAAGCTTTCTGATTTTTGAATATTTTACAAAGGTGGCAGATACCACTCAAGGATTAGCATGTTATGAATGAAAAACAGAAGTGCATTACACATCAATGTCACATGTTAGATGAACTAATTTGAGAAGGCTTTATTTTTATGATGAGCATTAGATTTCTGTATATCCAACCACTGATTTATTATTATTATTATTATTTACAGATTTATCTGCTTTTATGCATCAGATAGCAATCCTGCAGGTAGCACCATTTGTTAAGAACCACAAAGATGTCTCTCACTGATAAAATACTCTAATTGCAACAAGCTGATAGCTGAATGGAAAGATAGCAAGAGTCAGCACACACCAACTCTGCACAAGGGTCAAAAACATTGGCTAGAGATAGCAAATCAAGCAGGACCAGTATTGACATTTCCCCTTCTCTGTTCTTCTATTACTTCTAAATATATACAACTCACTTAAAACATATGATATTTCTCTGTAAAACATTAGGAAAGAACACAGGAAATAAAGTCACCCACCCAACACATGTAATTAATTATAAGAGAACTGCAACAAGTGAAGTCAACACATTTTTTATTACATTTTTTTATTATATAATAGATATCCAAGATAAGAAGTGAGAGATACCCTGCCCCCAGCTTCCAGCACAAATCCCCCCCCAGAGAAAAATTTACCATTTGCCCTGGAAGTCACTCCCCTCTTCTGGTCATGTCATCTGTTGTGATTGGCTGGCAAGACCAGCCACCCCTACCAGTTTACCCAGAAGCATGACAGAAAAGGAAGCCCCCACTTTTGACAACGTCATTCCCCATGTTTTTTCACACTGCTTTGTGATTGGCTGATGGCCATTTTTGACAGTGTCATACCCACATATTCTCAGATCTCCCTCTGATTGGCTGCCTGCTTCCTTTGCACCAGGAAGGGCTCAGATATAAAAATATACACATTTATATACAATAGATGGAATATAAACATATATAGAAATATATATGTAAAGGAGGGTACAAAGATGTATCAAATATATATTTTTATTTATACATAGATATGCTATTTTCTATATATGTGTATATATATACAATTATAAAGATATAGAAATTAAATATATCTAAATGAGTAAAAGCATAGGTATAAAATGGCTAAAACATTTTTTAATAAGAGCTAATGGCATGAATAATTAAAGTTTAAATCACAGCATCACACAATGGTTGAGGTTGGAAGGGACCTCTGGAGGACACCTGGTCCAACCCCCCCTACTCAAGCAGGGCCACCTAGAGCCGGTTGCCTAGGACCATGTCCAGACAACTTTTGAATATCTCCAAGGAGGGAGACTCCACAACCTCCCTGGGCAACCTGCGCCAGTGCTCAGTCACCCTCACAGGAAAAAAGTGTCAATCAGTGATGCTGGTGCTGCCTCTGTTATAACATATTTAAGAAAGGGTAAAAAACACTGCACAGCAGCTGTGAGAGAGAGGAGTGAGAAAAATGTGAAACAGTCCAGCAGACACCAAGGTCAGTGAAGCAGGAGGGGGAGGAGGGGCTCCAGGTGCTGGAGCAGAGATTCCCCTGCAGACTGTGGTGAAGACCATGATGAAGCAGGTTGTCCCCCTGCAGCCCATGGAGGTCCACAGTGGAGCAAATATTCACACTGCAGCCTGTGGAGAATACCACGCTGGAGCAGGTGGATAAGCCCTGAAGGAAGCTGCAGCCTGGGGAGAGTCCAAGCAGAAGTAGGCTCCTGGCAGGTATTGCAGCCCGTGGGGGACCCACGCTGAAGCATTCTGTTCCTGAAGGACTGAACCTTGTGGAAAGGACTCATGCTGGAGCAATTTGTGAAGAACTGCAGCCCAGGGGAAGAACCTACGTTGGAGAAGTTCATGAAGGACTGCATCCTGTGGGAGGGACCCCACACTGGAGCAGGGGAACAGCATGAAGAGGAAGGAGCGGCAGAGTACATGAGGTAGGAGCGAAGTTGAGCCCAGGAAGAAGGGAGGGGTGGGGGGAAGGTGGTGTTTTTAGATTTGTTCTTATTTCTCATTATCCTGCTCTCTGATTAATTGGCAATAAATTAAATTAATCTTTCCCAAGTCGAGTCTGTTTTGCCCGTGATGGTAACTGGTGAGAGATCTCCCTGTCCTTATCTTGACCCATGAGCTTTTTCATCTTATTTTCTCACCCTGTCTTGCTGAGGAGGGGGAGTGAGAGAGTGGCTTGGTGGGCACCTGGCAGCCAGCCAAGGTTAACACACCATAGGCACCAAAAGGCGGGGGGGTGGGGCACGGATAGATTAGAATGTGCCCAAGGGCTATGAATCCCTCCTAGGAATCACACCAAGGGGCCCCCTGGGAAAACCCTGTCACATGCAGAGAAGAGACCAATCCTGTGAGCTGGACTGAGAAGCTCCTGTATCTGGGCCCAGCCCAACAGGATGACCATACAGTGTTACTGGGGCAAAATTTGGGCTTTGCACAGTCCTGCAATGAACAGGCAATGCTGGCTGCAGAAATGGAAAACCAGAACAAAATGCCAACTTCAGAAGAACATGTGTGTGAGGAAAATAAGAAAAAGACCCTAAGGCATTCCTGAAAAAGGCCACACAAACCAGGAGAACTGGCCAATGGGCCTGTGAATCACAAACTGGATTTTGACTTTTCACACAGAGACCTTTGCCCATGGTTGTGAGGGATCTTACAGCTACTACTTGTAAGACCATTATGGGGCGCAGGCTGATGCTATACGTTGTTAGGAAAAACTCATTCTCTAAGTATTATACCAATTAGTCTTTATAGTATGAAATTGTATTAACTTTCTTAAGTTATATATAGTTTACATATATATATAGTTTACATTGTATACTGAATAGCCACGCTTAAGCAAGCAAACTAAAGGACCCCAGCTCGTCACAAGGAGGAGAAGGACAGCCCCATCCTGGAGATAAGAACTTTGCTTCTTGGAATCTTAAAGCTGTCCATGACAGATAAAAGATACCCCTGGACAACCAAGATAATGCCAGCATCCTAGCCCCTCTAACACCTCTGTGAAACCCTCCCATTGTCTGGCGTCATAGATAAGTAACTATAGCAAGACTGACTCCAGGAAAGTCTAGATCAGTAGAGAAGCATGTGGATGATGACATCATAGAAATATAGTTGCTTTGCAAAGTTTTACTATGATTAGTAAAAAGTAGTGTGTGTGTGTGTTAAGTAGCAATTAGTCAATTCTACTTATCTATTGGCCTCTACTTGCATGTCCACATACCAGTTTACATTCCTTAAATGTAACATGGTTGCACTCCTCCCTCCAGATGGCTAGCACTGGAGGAAAATGAGATATTCATCCCCCTCTATTCAATGGCTTAAGTATACAACTGAAAAGGAAAATATTCAAATCTGTCATGCATTACAAGGTGGTGAATATCAAGTAGGATCCTACTTATTGGGTGGCTATGCAGTCATTGATGGGGTGCCAACAGCTTTTGAATTTAATGGGTGCTTTTTCCATGGCTCTATCAAATGCTACCATGAAAATGACTGGAATCCTCTGGCGGGGGCCACCTTCAGATATTTGTATTGCACAACACAACAAAAAATGGACTACCTAAAGAGAGCAGATTTTAACATCAGATCTATATGGGAGCAGGAGTTGGTCGCTATGACAAAATCAGATGGGGAGCTTGCAGAGTTCTTAGCCAGGACCAAACTGTGTCAAAGGCAAGATGCTAACTGCAATATGACTTGCTTAGAAGAATGAACACTACCTGAGACTATGAGCTTTTACCTCAGGGTCAATGTGACCTGAAGACCCAACCTAAGCCAGCTCCTACCGACTGAGAACACCCCATACAGACAATAGAAGATTTACCTTTCAAAAAACCCAGGCATATAATCACGGCCAGAACTGCAGTCGACCAGAATCCAGGATAAACCCCCACACATCTGCACGGGACATCGGTTTAGAACAATGAAGATGAACACACCACTGACCATACGTCCACACCACCTGCACAGGACAAGCATGTACTGATCCTGCATGGGACAAGTACATACCGATTACACGAGCAATAGTAACTGATTAGCCCACCCCTTAACATGAGTAATTTGATTGGTCTACACAACTGTATTGTAACATATTTAAACCCTGCTTTCCTCTGTACTGGGGTCCTCCATGCATTAGGCTGGGGCACCGCTATGCGTGTAACTAAAATAAGAGGATAAATTCCCTTGGTAATTTTATGCTAAGCATCCTTGTCTCCCTCCTTGGCTGGCGAAGAACTGACTTTTATAACTGCCCACACCGTGCAGAGATGTGCTTTTTGGCGGCAGGACAAATGTCATCTGTCTGTATTACGAAGAAGCCCCTGATGAAAAGATACATTACAATGATTTCACTAGTCTCTATCCCTTCATCAGTAAAATAAAACAATACCCTCTGGGGTACCCCAAAGTTATTTTTGAGAATTTTGACAACTTGACAGCCTGCTTCGGGATGGTCAAAGTAAAGGTGTGCCCACCTTGTAGGCTCTTTTTCCCTGTGCTTCCCGTGAGGGTAAATGTGAAGCTATTTGTTTCCCCTGTGCCACACTTGTGCTGAAACCTGCCAGGCCCTCTGCACCCACAGTGATGAAGAAAGAGCCCTTGTGGGTACCTGGTGTTCCCCAGAACTGAACAAGGCTCTGGAGAAGGGCTACAGGATTTGTGAAATCTATGAAGTTTGGCATTTTGAAAAGAGGGGCAACAGCCTTTTCTCAGATTATATAAAACTCCACCTCCGCCAGAAGCAGGAACCTTCAGGCTACACAGCCTGGTGCACAGATAATGATGATATGTTGAAGATTACATGCAGAAAGAAGGTGTCATTTTGTGGCCTGAACATATTAAGAAAAACCCTGCCCAAATGCCAAGTTGCAAAGCTGTTTTTCTCTGTGGAGAAAATTTGGACAGAGATCCAACCCACCCAACACCACCATAGTAAAAGAACCAGATGAGGTGTATGGTTACCTATTTTCTCTGGCTTATGATGTGTCTTCTTGTAATTTTATTGACAAGGGTGCGGCCATTGTCTTGTGGAAGAACGCCAAAGGACATGTGACTCTGGAGTGTAACACTAACATTTTTATAGCTTGCTTCACCACAGCATATGTGCGTTTAGAGCTTTACAATTTCTTAGATGCCCTGCAAGACAATTGCCTTTATCATGACATAGACTGTGATATTCATGAGTCGTCCATGGGATTGAAACCCACCTGCTCAGGGACTATTTAGGCAAGCTGACAAGCAAGTTGCTGCCAAATGAGAATGTTACTGAGTTTGTGTCATCAGGCCCCAAATCCTACAGCTACATGCAGTTTGAAGGAAAGTGTTGTTTAAAGGTTAAAGGCATCATTCTAAATGCAGCAAACAGAGAAAAGATCAATTTTGAGGCCCTGAGGGATCTCATGTTGGATTACAGCATAAATCCAGACAGTGACGACCCTAAAAAGATCATGATAGAGTAGCGTTCTATCGTCAGGAACAAACAGAAGTGGAC
>WAAD01035241.1:0-12280 GCA_013389945.1 Fregata magnificens
AAAAAAAAGGTTGAAAATGTTTATTCATCTCCAGTTGATGGTAATCACTTGCTTTTAGAAGGTTATAGCTTTTAGATTGGGTGTGAAGGTGTCCAGAAGAGTAAGGGGAGAAGCACACCTCTCGGTGCACTGGTCTATTGTTACGGCAACCACCTGCAGCCCAGATATGATTCCACTTCCGTAGTGAAGCAGGATATACATGTGCAGAGCCACATCACCCATCTGCAAATCCCAGGCTGGGCTCTGCTGTCCCGGGAATGCTGAGATATAAATCCCCTGTGTGGAGTCACGGCATTGTGCCATGCTCCACTGCCAGGGTCCTATTTAGAGGCATAACAAGAAACTTGGCCTACAGGCCCAAGGGGGATGAATGTTGATCGTTACTGTGACCTGTTCAACCCAGGGACACAACTTTCATTGCAAGCTGGTATAGGTGGCTTTTTGTCACCTTCTCTGTATACAAATATTCTTCCCAATTATTTTTTTTTTGAAGGTGATTCATGTGATGAAATAAGTCTTCTGGAAATCTCACGGCGCAACTTCAAATCTAGCTTCTTTCTTGTTTGGGGACTTTTTGGATTGCAACTTTTGAGTGCTACAGAAATATTCTGAGAGCACAGGCTCTGTGACATGGGAACTGAGCATACCAGAAAATGCACTGTGCATCTGTCATACTCCACATGCTACAGAAAATTAACTGTAACATTACTATTTTTAACAGCAGCAAGTCAGAAGGAGTCTTATAAGGGTTTGCTGCGCACATTTACACTATCCTTCATGCCATCTGACTAAGATGTAGATGTGCAAGATCACTACAAGGGTCTAGATTTCACAAGAAGTACACGGTCACATCCAGTCTCTAAAGAAAGGCTTCATAAATACAGATGCGTTTGTACAAAGTGTTTTGTTCACTGATATGGTAAAAAAAATCAACAGAAATTGCAGAATGTCTGGTCTTTGAGCAGAGATGTGTGCTTACCGTGTTAATAACACCTGCCTGGAGAGCTGGCAAACACTCAACTTGGATAATTTGCATGTAAGTGAGGTGGGCTTGGTTTTCATGAGACACTGCAACTTCCAGTAACCATTTCCAGATGTGTTTGTGATTTAATTTAGGACATTATGCATATTAGGACATTAGTTAACTGTTGGCCATACCAAGGGTGGCACTATGCTATCATCAGTTTTCTTGTATTATGAGCGTGCAGTGTGTTACACCAGTCTGCTGGTGCCGCTGTAGTGTGGGATGGTTTAAAGCAACCCTACTAGGAGTTTGTGACTGGGTGCTAAAAGGTACAAAGGTGAGTGCCACCAAAACTTCTGTACTCCCCCTCCCTGTGATTCGTGAGGAGGAACATGAGGGGCTGTGTGGTGGGCATGATGAATGCTGCTCACTCATCTCCGAGTGTGCTCAGAGAGAGGATGCCCTTTTTACTCCAGAAACAAATCACATTTTGGGGCCACCCATGTGAAAAATGACTGTCAGCTCTTGCTGTGTGCCGCAGCAGCGACTGCTGTGCAGTGTGGCTGGGGGAGGGTGTGGGCTGAACTATTGATACAGGAGTGTTTTGCAGCTCTTTTGCAAACTGATGGCGAGATGTACAAAGGAGGAGAAAGCTGTTCTGTCACCTTGGCGCCCACGTGAGAGAATATCATTAAGCAACACTACTAACGCGCTGTGTTTCGCAGCTACCAGGTCAGCACGCAGGGTGATGCAGGTTAAAGAATTTAAGCTGTCTCAGGATAGTGCGAGATTGGAGATAGCTCCAGTGTAAAACAAATGTAGAGCTTCTGCAAATTCTTCATGAATGTCAGTAAATATGGGAAATAGGGGAATGCCGTAGAGGTTCTTTGCTAGTTCTGTTAGAGGTTTTTTCCTTATCTTGATTCATCTGGAGGTAGAAATGATAATGAAAACACTTCCATGTTATGATCAATGAATGATAATATGTCAATGAGTGTGTCTCTTAACTGAATCATGGAAAAATAGCGGTGGAAGGGGCCTTAGCGTGTCCAGTGATAACCCCCAGCTCAGCAATCCGAATTACATATTTGGCAGGTTAGTGTGTAGGGGCTTGTCCCCTTTTATTTTCATCTGCCTACACAATTTTGGCCATTGTTAGCGATAATAGGAAACTTGTCTTTGATGTATTCTGTGATAGCTAGATAGAACAACTGTTCTGGGTGGTCCTGAATATAAGAACTTATTTTCTGGAACAGAAGTACCTGTATTGAAATTAGTCTAGTCCCTCTTAAGTCAGAGTGTCCTGCCTGCTTTGCCCACAGCTCCAGCCCTTTCCTGGCCAGGGAATCTCCAGGTGCAGAGCTGCTGCTTCGGGCTTCCCTGGCTAAGCAGTGTTGCCAGCGTTCCCTGTCCAACGGTTTGGATATTACACATTCTAAAGAAAATGAACAAACTCTTTCACTTAAGCTCTGTCATATGTTGTGATGGTCAGCTGCAAAAGGTAAGAATCATTCCAGTTACATAAATCTCAGTCCTGATTCAACCCTTTTCCTTCCAAGGTGGATTGGTTTAGCTAACTACTCCCTTTCCTCCCCCTAAATGTTTCCAGTAGCTGTTTGATCCTTTTGAAGTTTAGTATTTTTAATTCAGTCCTTCTGAAGCTTGTTACAAGCATCTAGCAATCCTGGCCAAGGCCTTTTAAATAAATGAGTTACAAAATCATTTACTGTGCTCCCAGCAATGTTGAATTACTGTTTAAATAGAGCAAATTAGATCCAAGACTTAATCTCTCATCCATATCCTCTCATGTGACATTGTCAGCTCAGGATTGGTTTAGTCATTGCAATTTCAGTAACACCTGTCTTCGTCAAGTAGGGCTCCTGTTTCTTTTACAGAAGATTTCAGAGTCTTGGGTTGCATTTATCAGTTGTTCTATTTAAATAGTAACTTGGTGCTCTTGGTAATTCTAAGCCCTGAGGAAGGATGGTTTAGCTGTAAGATCAGCTCTGCTCATGGATGAAATGATTTGTTGACACAACAAAATAAATGACCCTTTAAATAAAAGTATGTTGAGCTTTGCTTACCTAAAGAACTAGGTGGAGAAAGGTTTTTCCATTGAGTGCACTTCAGATTTCTCCCAACCTTTTAAATAGCCACTTTCCCCCTTACACTCACTGGCTTTAGTTCTGAAATAGAAGACAGAACATGACTGTTGTGCCTTGGATTAAATCATTATGGTAGTGTGTCAGTCTTTGCTGGAGCCAGGGGATCCAACAAAGAAGGCAGGTTGTATGCCCATCTTGTTATTTTTTAGAAATGCTCCCGTATTGTAGGAGTGTTGCAGGTCAGGGAAGGTCTGGAAAACATTGAGGCAAAAAGCTCTCGGGTAATTCACCCTGATCCATCCTTTGCCATGAGTGTTATCAGAGCTATTCCAGCATTTTGGGGAGAATTTGAGGCAACGCTCCAAATGCCAGAAATAAACTGAGTGTTCGTGTATGGGAGTAGAGAGTATGCTACCTTAAAGGAAGCTTGAGTTAAAAGCATAGGTTGTGGTAAATCAAGGAGATGGTAAACCTCTAGGCAGAACTGAAGGCAACTCCTTAGGTCCTTTCTTCCAGCATATAATTGCAAGCAACCATGTAGGAGAAATAACAGTCCAGGAGGATAGACAGAAGCTTCATCTTGAACACCTTCTGCTGCAAAACACCCCTCGAAGTCCTGCATAAAATGTGTTGTGCAAGAGCAAAAGCCACATTTGGACGTTTGTGCCCTGCATGGGAAGCAAAAGATATCAAGGAAATCACCGATGCCATGGGCGGCTGCACTAGCAGGGAGTGTGTGAGGCAAAATTCCTGGGTGCCTCCCATTGGGCTGTGCCACAGACCTAAATAAGATCCTTTCATTGTGTCTGCCAGTTCTTAATTCCACACCCCAGAGCACAAATTTATTCTTGGGAGCATAGGCAAGATAAACTAACCAAACACCTGAGGACTTTCCCTACATTATGGAGCAGAAGCACATGTCACTCAGCCGGTCTCCCGGAAAGAAAAAAAATCAAACAGCCCAAACCAACCATGGCAATCAAATTAGGGGGGGGATGGCGGAAAGTGGGGGGCAGATGTGGAGGGGAAATAAAGGGAATGTTTCTAGCCTATATTTGCCTAAGGACCTTTTTTCCTACTGACAGGAAAATGCATTTGGCTTTGATCAGAATGACTTCCTGCTGTTTCTGCCCCTCTTCTGCTCCGCTTCTATTTGTGAGTTTGTGCCAGTTTTGTGTTGTCTTTTTATGTTGCCCTGACAGCTACTAGCTGTCATATAAATAATCTGTTTCTGAAATAGATGCCACTTTCTGAAAGGGGCAAAATTATACAGGAAGCAGATTTGCTTGAACTAAATAAGCTGTCCCTAAAAGATTAAGCAGAAGCTAGTGAGAACTGGCAGGAAGGGTAAACATCTCTCAGGCAGTAGCAAAAAGGAATGTTTCTGTCTTTTCTGCCTTGGTTTGATGTCTAGACTTCCTGTTTCTTCTTCTCTGTGTTTTCCTTTAGCCCAGATTTTTACGTCTGCTGTCTGTAATGGGCAGTGTTGTCCTTCCCTGGGTCTGTGGCAAGAGCTCATGACCTACTACTGAAGTTTGTTTGCTGTCAGTCTCTCGTGCTGGGTGGCTGGTGAAAGAGTAGCAGCTATATTCCTTCACTGCTCTAATAAAACAAGGGTGATGCTCTCTCTGAGGGGTCAAGCAGTGCAGTATGATACTCTTGCTATGCTATCAGATTATAAACTAGTCCTTTTTAAGCACTAGTTGTTCTCTGTCAAGTTGTTTTAATTTTCTCCTTTCAGTGGAAACAAAAGAGCTGAGATCCACAGGCAATAGCAGTGATATAGAAGATAGTGTTCTGATAATGGCATATACTGCAGCTTGCTGGTGTCTTGCTAGATGATCACATATAGAGCTAATGGATTTTCCAAGTACTATATTAAGTTGTGCCTTTTGGTTGTCCCACGTAGGGAGGAATCAGTCATTTCATCCAGAAATAGAGAAGTATTTTACTCAAGTTACTAACCAATATAGTATGAATTTTACATATCTGAGACCAGGTGTTTGCAAATTAACTGTGTTGGACTCAGGCTGAAGAAATTAATGGATTTCAAATATTCTAGGATTGGAGAACTTCACAGTCACCTTACAAACAATTTGTTAACAAAAAAACCCTCTCAAGGCAAAATTTGCTCACTAATTATTCACAGAGCTCTAGTATATATATATGCCTCTGTGGAAAAAGTGCGGCTAATGAATGTATCATGTGAGGCTTTTTTGTCTTGATATATCTTCTAATGGGTTGGCCCTGCAAGTTCTTGCACTTGAGGACTGATGAAAAGCAATAATGCTGGGCACTGAAATTTATAAACCAATTTACACTGTGGAAGGAATAACAGATTTTCATTGAGTTAATGTTTAATTATCTGAGATCGTCTGTTCTTTATTTTTTTGTAACTGAATTGGTTTGTCACTTCTTTTAATTAATTAGACAAAAGAAAAAAAATCTTCAAGCACATTGTTGCTCAAGTTAGCATCAGTCGTGGGATTAGTGCATGGTTTATTGCCTCTGTGAACACACACTGCCTCTGCTTTGCTATCACAAAGGCCAGTGTGGGCTCAAAAGCTGAACCACTTCCAGCTTTGAGGAAAGAGGGGAAAATAGCCTTTTCAGGCTTGATAAGCTTAGAAACGTCTGACTGTTTCTAGCTAGATAGAAGCCTGATTCCTTTAGCACAATGACCTTAAATATGCCAGCATTGGGAAATATTTTAGCAGTCATTACACTTGACTTTAAAGGAACTTATTTTGGGATTGCCATGGCTGCCAGCCTGAGCTGTGATGTGAAGGTTGCTAAGGTTACGAGGAGGCCTTCAGTGGTGTGCAGTGACATTCAGATGGGAGGAAGCAACAAATCGAGTAAAGAAAACAATTTTTGAAATTGGACTTTCTAATATATTTGGATGATTATTTGCCCACCTTTCTTCCCTGACACATAAGAGCTCCACATCAGCAATTTAGTAAATTATTTCCCAAGGACAGAGTAGACTGTGTATGCGTGCATCTTCTTTCTCCCCTCCCCTCCACCCCCCACCACACTGTTTAGGAGGGATATTTTACTGCGCAAAATGGTAGAGTGCAGGTGATACATTGCTATATTTTAATCTATTCTAGAGGAAACGTATCTTGTCTAATGATTTTTTTTTTTTTTTTTTTTAACCTTCCTCTCCTTGAGTCACGAGGATGCAGAGCATGAGTTGGAGATGGGGAAACCTGTCCCCACCACTTCTCTCCGCTTTACCCAGCCCCAGCATGTTCCTCCTTTCCCTCCCAAATCCTGCTGGAAGGACCCCCAAGGGGCAGTGGGAAGTGATGGACCTGTCTAGGCTCCGCTCCATTCTCATTTGGGCTGTAAAACAGTCTGGCAGAGTTAAGTGAACTCACTATTTTCTCTCTTTCTGGAAAGGAGGGAGAGCTGAGCTTGCTTGGTGAGAGTAAAGTGACTGTTTTGTACAGCTGTGATGAAAAGACTCTGGAGGGATTGCAGCACTCCTTTGCATGTAGGAAAATAGCGACATTGCTACTCCCAGATCCTTATAAAGTACCTAATTCCTGCTAATTTTATAGGAGGTAAATGCCAAAAAAGGAGGCAGACACTTGCAGTCTCTTTTTACATAGCCTACATGGTGTGCCTAACCCTGCTCACAAATGCTAATGGTAAGATCTTTTTTACATATGGAAATATCAGAGATAAGAGGTAGAATGCAACATGGAAAAATCTACTGGCAAGGCTTCTGTATAAACAATATCTTGGGGTTTTGGGAAACTTTTATAAACCCCTGATTTTCAGCTTCATTTCATCTTCTGTCAGTTTCTGTAATGCTTATGGTAAATAACACTTTATTTACTTTTTTTTTTTATTTGAAAATATGAATGTTATGAAAAATAATAGGGTGCATCACATCTTCTTAAGTGTTTGTGGTTTAACGTATGGGAGCATAAAATATAAGCACAGATATGATTCTCAGTAAATAAGTAAAACTGTAGTATGAATAGTATAGCTGTAGTCAGGCTCTGTATCCACCATTTAGAGAAATGGTGAAAAATATCAAAGTTTGAAATGTTAAATAAAACATGTGAATACGTAGCAGTGTTTAAGAAAGAAGATGGTGAAGCATGAAAGGAGAATCCCAGTGAGTCAAATAACTTTTCTGAATGAGTATTCTAAAAAGAATACATTGCTGCTGTGTTCAGAGGTTTTCTTACAATTATCTTTAAAAGCCCTGTTCCAACCCAGAATTGGGTGTATTTTAGGTCTCTGAATAAACCTCACTGCTAGGATTCTGGATTATTCTCCTAGATACATAATTTACTAGGATATTTCACATTTAAAAAGAAACCTCAGAAGAAGTATTGCTAGTGGTACTCATCACGAAACCATGGCCTTAAAATCATGCAAGTGAAGTAATATCCTCCTCTCTTCTTTTTGTTTTTCCTTTTAAATCGGTGATTCAGTTTTGCACACCAGTGCTCCAGGAAACAACTGACAGCCAGTGCTGCCTCCGTGGCCTGGCAGAAGGCAGCGCTCTCTCCGGCAAAGCTCCGTGCCCAGGGGCAGGCTGTGGCCTTCAGCCTCGCCTGCTCCCCTGCTGGGCTATGAGGCCCTCCAGTGCCAGACCCGGGCAGCGCCCACAGTGAAGCATTCTAGGTCTGTCTTCGCTCTGGCACCTTTTCCATCTTGTCCACAGGGATGGTTTCTGGTCCCTCAGCCAGGAGAGGGTGGGCGGCAGACTGAGTCATGAGGCTTTGCTGGGTATGCTGCAGGTGATCTGCTTCAGGGTTTTTCTTCTGGCTTTAAACATACAATTATTTTTTTATTCTTTGACCCTAACAGCTAAGTGTGTTCAATTTGTTGCCTTTATATTTGCTCCTCTCCCTCCCAATTTGGTTCCATGACTTTTTCAGGAGGGTTTGTAGTTATTTCAGGGTGCACAGCACGGTATGGAAAGCACCAGCCTTGATCTCTAGGGAGGAATGTAAGACTAGTATAAGTCTGTCAGTCAGAAATGCTCTTTTATCCTCCAGCAGCTACTGTCCCTTGGACTTGCTGAGACTGAGATAGTTTCTTGTGATTTAATATCACTTGGTGGATTTATTTTCTATGAACTTGTCCGGGTGTGTTTCTCCCCTTAGCAGTTAATGCTGGTTAGCTGTCCTGGGTTCAAGATTCCAAGTCCACTTCATTCCTGATAAGAGAAGAGAGAGAGAGGGAAATGTCAAGAGTAAATATTGTGGTCCTCCTGATTGATTATCTAACTGGAGCTGAAAACTGAGCTGGGATGGGTGACCGGGCCTTTAAATGAAGCTAGGGGAGAGCCTTCTTGGTCTTGAGGCTCATCTGAATTGGAAGTTAAGGATTGTTAGTCTCTTCTCTAAACCACGTGTGGGGTTGGGTAGGGATCTACGATGAGCAGGTAGCAAAGTTACTAAACTGAGGGAGGCAGTTTGCTTTTTACTTGCGTATATATTACATTGCAAGTGCAAATTTATGAGGCGTTCTCGTTCCTGGTAAAATGTTGTTCGCAGTCTCAGGGAGAAGGTGGCCAAGGAAGCTCTGCTTTCTAACACAGCTGGGTAGACAGGCAGACTTATTTCTGGGAATGGGTTTCACCTAGTCCCATTTTGGTCAGGTGCTACCTGGTTTCTAATACCTACTCTTTCTGCTCCGGCAGGAGGTTGGCAGAGGGAAGAAGCTTAGTAACTCTGAAGAAAGGCACTGTGGAGCTAGAGGCAGTTTGTTCTTCCATTAAGTATTCTGAAATTTTATATTTACCTTCACAAGATCTATACCAGAAGAGATCCTAGCTACCTACAAGGATTTTTGTTTGTGTGGTACATTTGTTGTGGTGAGATGTGGTGGAAAGCTTTGTGCATGCCTGCAGGTAAGCAAGCTGCGGTTTGAGTCTTTCCTCCAACCTGTCCATGCTCGGGGGAATGGTTTTCATCTCACTTACCGTACCAGTTTCACACAATTGTAATTTCACTGACTTCAGTGGGTTTTCTTGTGATGTGCTAGTGTCAAGTCAGGCTTGGGTCTCATAGGTTTTGCAAAACCAAGCTGAAAATAAAGCCAGAAAAAAAAAGTTTTCCAACAACATTTGTAGTTTCTCATTTCCAGCTTAGGAGTTAATACACCATGAAACCTTTTATCTTGTATTTTTTTTAGTAGCACTCTGACTCTTCTGCTCCTGCAGAGAAAAACAAGGTGAAGAATTACACAGAAATGAAAAATAATGAGAAGAAAAATATATAGTTTCCACACTCCTTTTGGGAGCCTTAGAGAGATGTCACTTTTTCAGTGGTTCATGATGTGTGACCGTGTCCGTGTCCTGGTCTTAGCTGTGCTACTGCAGCTGGCTTCAAAACCTGAAGTGATTTGGGACCCTTCAGAGGTTATAGAAATGTAAAACATTGTTATTAAGTTGGTGACAAGTTGCATTCAATATGATATCTTACATACTGAAAGCATTCTCAAGCTTGCATGTGGTTTTTGAGGTGAAAGACTTTACAACAGCAGTGGATGGCAAGATGAGCCCAGAGTTCACGTGTGCTGGTAGTATCAGATCTTCATTTTGAGAATAACTCTGACAACAAAAGTAACATTTTGAATTGTAACTGAAATATGCAGGTACTTGTAGGCACACATTAGCTGTCTATAAAATGGCTTTTCTGTCTTGCCCTAGTTAGATATTGAATGCCTTAGGGCATTTTAGATTCTGCTGGAAGCCAGGTTAGCACTGAAGTGATTCAGAGATTTGGTATGTTTTCCTCTCAGGGATATGCATAACAACTCTGTTAAGATTACAAATAAAAAGATTTTTTTTCCGGACTATTATTCCAGCACACGTGACTTGTTAGCTGAGAAGTGAACTGCACTCTTTTTGCTCCCTCTCATGTTAGCATTGACGTAGACTACCATAAAATCAGTGGCAAGTTTAGCTCAACTGAAGTAATTCGATGTCTTATGACAACTGGTTGTTGCCACAGCATCTACTCAGCTAGAGCAACGGGGTATGTTCTAGAGACAACCACGCCTGGTTGGCATTCCTGCAGCTTTTCCCCTTTCTACCAGGGCGCGTAAGCAGTGTCCTTTATTCTGCAGAACCAAACTTTGGACTGCCTGTTGTATTTCACCCTAAGACGTAAGGAGAGGCAGCATTGCATGCAGAGGGTGACAGATCACACGTTTCTGAGGTGGGTTACGTAGTGTCTGCAAGTAGAGAAACAACAGTACGAGAATGGGCTGGTCTGAAACAAGTAAGGATGTGCTGTAACTCTGGGAGGTTTATCTCTCCATTCATACATGCTCTTCTCTTCCAAAATGTTCCTGCTTGTGCTGTGAAGGGGTGCAACCCTTTGAGACAATTTTTTGCTTTTAACAAATATCACACTATTAGCCAGTTGGGTCTTGGCTGTGATCTTTTGCACAGTACTTGTCAGGAGCAAAATCGATGCCCTGCCTGCCTTTTCAGGGCACCCATCATCAAAAGTTTAATTGTTTGTCTCTCCAGCACTCAGCTTGAGCTGTCAGGAATCAGCAGTCAGAAAAGTCATCCTCTTTTAGGTAATTAGAGGAAATGCTATGAGAAGGTCAGTAATGTGACCAAACAGGAAACTGATGTCATTTTAGACGCAGTCTCTGATAGTGGAAATCCATATATCATGGTTCTGAGCCAGGGAGCCTCCTGCCTCCAGGGTGATGGGAATCCCTTTGAAACAGAAATTCAAAACTGGCATTTTTTTATTGCCTCTAACATGTTGGACCTCTCAGCAGCAGTCGTTATAATATGCTATTTCGTGATAAGTTACAGCTTTTTGCCTCTCTCTGACAGACAGAATATATTAGTTTGAGGCCGCAGTAATGCAATGGAGCTTCTGGTTGCATTAGAATATGGACATTGGAGCTCAAGTCTGCCTGTAAAAGATAATGTTGGCATACCATAGAGCGGATTTTCTACCAGGGAGATATTTCACCCTTGTTAGGACCCCTGCAGGTGGCAATTGGTAATATCATGAATTATTATTAATATCATGGTGTTAACATGTTAAGAATAATAGTAGTTGAATTATTATTAATATCATAGTGTTAATATATTAAGAAAAATAGTTGCTGTTATTATTAGGTTTGAGACCCTAAGAAGAATCTATTCAAGCATGCCAGTACTGTCACTGCCTCCAAAGGTTTCCGGTCTAAGCCAGCAATATACAGAAGGCAAAAGAAGGAGCTGAGCCAGTAGGTAAAGCGGATACATACAGTCAAGTCCTCAGCTGCGTAAGTAAGGAAGGAGAGAGTTGTAAAGGGTTTCTGAGTTTACGAAAAGATGTGGGGATAGGTAGGGTAGCAGAAAGTGGAGTACTGCAGGATTTCAAAGAGGACGCTGAAATAGCAAGGAGATGGGTGAGTTACACTGCGGCAGTCTCTAGGCCAGATGGGCTTTGTTGGTTTAGGAGTGCTGGTGTGATATGAATAGCATGTACATAGCTGTATTGGCCATTATACTGCTGTTGTAAAACCCCTCAGACCTCTGATTCATGTGACATAGATGACATGGCTCAAAAGGGCAACTACATGTTTGCTAGGACCTGCTACTTAGTTTTGTCAGTTGAGTTGTAACACAAGCTGACAAAACGCCACTGGCCAAGGATGATGGCTTCTTCTGCCAGTCTGCCAGAGAGACCCAAAACACCGTATGCAGAAGTTTGCTTGTTTCTTAAGCAGAAATCTCTGAGAGCTAACACTAAAATGCTTAGTTTGGAGAGCCAAATCAAGATTAACTTCTGAGGTTAATACTCAAAATGGAAAAAAAGAGATTCTGTTTTGTATCAATAGGAAGATTTTATACAGTGCAAACTGTTCTTCAGGGAAGCATCTTCTGTGATGGTCTAAATTATGCACTGTGGATGATGATTATCTTGCACTACATATACAGATCTTTCAACTATGAGATTGGAATGATGTTAGTAATAATTAAAAGTATTTACCTGCTTTTGTGCTTGAATATACTGTTCTGGCCTGTGATTAAACTGTGCAGTATTAGGACATGAATTTTGACTCATTCTAGCAGTCATTTATAAGTAAAATCTCGCCTCTAGAAGGTGTATACCCAGTTACTCATTACCTTGTGTAATGAATCAAGTCCATAACCTTCTTGGTGGTGTATGAAAATAATAAAATGTGATTGAAGGTTCTTATTTATGCTATCGTTCATTTT
>WAAD01035241.1:12720-44293 GCA_013389945.1 Fregata magnificens
AATAACTTTAAGAAAATACAGATTTCTGACTTCCATTCTGGTGAGGCTTGTGAGATTAAAACAACAATAGCAAAACAAGTAGGGCCATTCAGTACTTTGCAGCATTCCTACATTTTACAGGACATGCAAAATCTACTAAGAAATTCTATAGTAAAGCGTACAAATTCTGCAAAGTGACCTGGCAAAACCCAAAAGGCTTAGGTTGGGCAGCTCTATCCCCATCATGTCAACCTATGATCTTCTGATGGTCTTTAAGCGATTGAAAATGTATAATACTACAGTATTTAAAAAGAAATGAAAAATCCCCTAAGAAATAATGTCACAGTGGATCTTAGAAATGAGTTACAGAAAACGGAGTATGGCCCAGTGAACTGTGATTTGCTGCATGTCACAAGCTCTAGCTGACTCCACCGAGTTGGTCTGTGACCTTGAGAAATTTATGACATTATTCAGTACCAGAAAATGGAGAAAGGGGCTTCCACCCTCATTCCCCTCCTTCCTATTTTTTCTGTTGGTTGGGAAAGCATTAGATGGGCAGCCTCTGTTCAAATTCTCACCATCTACAGCAGCACAATCTAAGGAAGGCTGAGCCAGAGGGCAAAGTAATCACTTTCAGGAAAACACTAAGTAAAATGTTACATTTCAGGACATACACCTTGCATTATTTACATCCATCTCTCCAAACCTGATACAACGCATGGCACAACTCAAAGTCTTTCTGAAGATCAGAATGTAATTGCCAACTTAAATTGATACTAGATCATATTAGCAAGGAGATGGTGACATACACAGACGTATCAAAAGTATATCATCTTCTTGGGAACGTATATCACTTCCCACTTTTTTTAGCCCTTCTCAGAAAAATATAGCTCAGTACAGGGTTTTGGTTTATGATTGTTTCTCTTGAGTCCCTGCTGTTTGTGAAATGCTCCTCCCGAGAGAGTACCAAATAGAATTTTGTTTATAATAAATTCAGACAGCAATCTTGGGGCTGTACACTATCTCACAAGGACTGATCCTAGACGGAAACAGCGACTTTCCTTCCCTGGGACAGGGTGAAGAGGGGGCTGGGGCAGGACCTAATTCCTAGGTTTTGTCACGTTGCTTTGCCACATATCCCCATCTCCTCTTTGTCTGGTGCTAAGGCTGATGATCTGGCCTTATTTCTTGAAATCTGGAAATGGGGGCATCCTGAGAAACACTGCCTGGTTGAGGTGAAGCCTGCAGTTTCTATAAAATATTGTGCTTTCATATGCAGGATAGCTGTTTTACCCTCCATAATCCTGTCCAGATTATTTAAAAAAACAAAAACAAAAAAAACCCCTAACACATTGCCCTCAGTTTTGTGACTGTTAATAATCCAGCTGCACCACATCTGCACCACATTTCTCTGGCCTCTTCCCTCTGCTCTCAAGCAGCAGATTCCCTTCTGCTACTAATTTTGTGTGGGTTGAACACCACCAGCTAGCTGGTTGTTATATTTTAGCACAATTTCTTGACAGAGGTTCTGTTGCATCTGTGCATGACTATGAATTTTAGTTATAAGACCTTTTTATTTTCAATTCAGTGTATTCTTATGCAGTGTATACCGCATTATTTTGGGTGTGTGGTCTGACACTTCTTCTCT
The DNA here is from genome assembly GCA_013389945.1 of Fregata magnificens. Classification (NCBI taxonomy): domain Eukaryota; kingdom Metazoa; phylum Chordata; class Aves; order Suliformes; family Fregatidae; genus Fregata; species Fregata magnificens. The sequence continues at coordinate 14,348 of WAAD01035241.1, forward strand.
ACCTCATCTATAAATGCTGTTGTATTGCTGTGCTTGGAGTTCCCCTGAAGAGCAATTGGAGGTGAACCTGTGCAACACAGCATCCTGTTACTAGGGCCACCAGTTCGATAAAGTTACAGATGGTCAATAATGCATAGGCCTTCATGAATTATCTTTTTAAAGAAGCTATAATTAACTCTCCTGAAGTTTCCACTGACAATCTGGCAGCCTAAATACTAGCTTCCTAGCAAAGTTTCATTTCAAAAACTGAGGAAGGAACGTAAAGGTTACCTGTAATCTGACAGGGGTTGAGCTTTAATGTTTCAGCAGCGAGGGTTTGGTTTTTCCAAGTCTCATATAATTCCTAAATTTCTCTATGGTTACAAAAACACAGCAAGAATTATTTTAGGATTCAACGTAGTTCCTTTTTAGACTTGCAAAAAGTCAGGACTTTATTATGCTATTGATTTTTTCTTTTTTTCTTTTTCCCTTCAAAAAAAGAACTCCTCGCTGATAATGTTCTATTTGAAAATCAATGATATAACAACGCCTGAAATTCCTAAATCCCCTGAGATGACACATTTGATTGTTCAAATATGCTACTGTTGATCTTGTGTGACAATAGATTTTTCTATATGGTTTTATACAATATCAGATAAACTATAGACAAGAGGGGAGGGTGTGAGCAGGGGAGAAAGCTAAATGTTTTCATTGCTGTGTTTACGCAATTACAGTAGCTACCATCATCCATGAAGAGATGTTCAGCAGTAGAGTGAAACCAGAAATATTCAGTAAAACACAGAAGTAATTACAGGGCTAAAATAAAAATCAAAATATACATTAGGCTATTGTTTGCTTTAGTTTGTGGAGTGAAATGTTTGCGATATATCCTCGGTTGTTAACAGGTGTAACCTCCCTGATGCTTTTGGGACTTCACCCGTTCGTCACCCAAGGGTGGCCTCCTTTGTGCTTTATGTGCAGACCTTACTTTTTTACAGTGGTACTTTGTGGGTGCAGAGTTGCCTTCCTTTTTTTTCCCCACTTCAGGCTGTTGGGTTTTTTTGAGTGTCTCCTATACTGATATGTACTAAAATGTAATCAACTATCATGTCACATCACATCATAAATCCCACCTTAGATTCCAGTGCAGTTAGTTCATTGAAATTACTAATGCCTACACTCTGAATCAGATGATAAAGCAGAATTATTGTGTCATTACACTATAGCATCCTGGTCAGAATTACCTCTTTTACAGAGAAATCCAAGATAACTATCTCTGTAATTAAATGTGCTCCTGCTTGCTTAATAACTATAAAACCAACCACTTTCCTGGCATAATTGCTTAGCAGTGTTTAAGAATGCTCTGTGTTATCACCTGTTGTGGATCTTTCAGAGAGTTATAGTAGGAAGAAGGGGAAACGAAAAAGCAAGTTGCTGTTTAAGCATGATAAATTCAAGTAAATATTATTAAGTACATGGTTTTCATTCTTAAACCTGTTTCCTAGAAAATTAAAGCAAAGCTCCAGAAATGTTAATGCCAAATGCACAATGCTCCAAAGAAGATATAGCAGCAGGAAGAGTTATTTTAATGGGCTTTCTCTTCTTCTCATTTTTCTCTTTTCTGTGATCACTGAATCTTGCTCTGTGTTTTGCTCTTTGCACATATTGTTCTATGGTAACCTTTCATCGAGATGGGGGGAGAAGATAATTTGTTTGTGGACAGTTTTTAAAGTTTCTTTAAAAAAAAAAAAAAAAAGGCATTCCTATAAATTGAAATGCTAAAAAGATATATTTGTAAATCTTTGCAGGTCTGTCAGAAATTGGAATTATTTACTTTTGTCAGGCATCCCCAGGTAAGACCAGCAATGTTCAGCAATGTTTACAAACACGTGCGGAGATGTCAGCTTATGTTTGACAGTAATGTAGAGCATATTATGATTTTCTTGGAAGCTAGATTGATTACCTTTTGATTGAAGTACTGTCCTGGGCCACAGTAAACAAACAGGAAATAACTAATGGTGGTAGGTATTTTATCTGTGGCTATACCTCCCCACCCACCAAATCCAGATTCTTAGTGTTAGCTGCCAGGATTCATACTCCAGTCCTGTGTAGGAGCTGGAGAGACACTGAAATGCCCTAGAAATAGAAATCGAGAAAGGCTGGGGCTTGGTGTTTGCTTTCGAAATGCAGGGAGGGAGGACACATGGCGTTCCTCTTACTTGCCTTAGATACTTGTGGTTCACCTAAAATACAGGGACAGGTGCTGTAGTACGTCCTTGTGTGGGCTGGCCCTTTCTGCTGGTCTTGCGCTTAGTGTGTCGCTGTCAGAGCCTGTGTCTGGGGTGGAGAAAGGATGGAGCATTTGAATTATGTAAGGAGTCCAGCTTTTGAGTATCACATCAAATGTGAATTTCTGCTTTGCAAGTATCAAGAGAGGTCACTACTATCAATGTATATTGTTTCATTTTGTTGAGGTGTAGAAAATGGCATTTCTTTCTAGGATAACTGTGATAGTTTGCTAATATGACCTTTTTTGTGTTCAGTTTTCAAGTAGAGATTTTATTGCGTTGGCTGGTCTCAATTCCCAAGTGAAGAGCAAAGATGCTGTTGCTTGTCGAATGTGGGTTGTCATATCGAAGGTTGCTTTATGCTAGAATACGTTTAATTGTTTACTACAGTGAGGTGTTTATCTGTCCTTACATAGTCATTTGAGGCAGTAAATATTCCTTCCGGTCTGATAAATACTACTTCTTCTACATGATTTATGTACCCTTGCAAGGTTCTCCGTCTGTTTCTTCAGTGACTCAATAGCAAAGCTTTCCTGATAATTTCTTTTGTCATTTTTGCCCTGGTTCTTTCAATTTTGAGTCACAATAGTCTCCATTAATATACTTGTAGATCATTTTCTCAGCAGGCTGATTCCTTTTTGTTCCTTTTCTGATGTAAAATATATTATGTTTTCCCATAAATAAGACTCTTATCCCTTGATATTTTGTTAACCACTTTGAGGTAGCCTCTCAAATGTTGTTTGTTTGTTTTGGCTTTGTTTTTAATAGCTTCTTATATTAAAGGCCTAATCCTGCTCCCAGTGATGCTTTAACACATTTTTTCCTTTGACTATAATGGTAGTATAAACCCTAAGTCTTCAGCATTCGTACTGCTAGAATGTGTGATATTTTCATATAGTCCTAAATGCAGGTTGTATTTAAGAGGAGGATTATTCATTCACTGTAGATGTCTAAGGCATAAAGGCATAAAAACAAGGGGAAGAGGGAAAAACTTGTGAGTGGACAAAAAACAAACACTACACTTTTCTCAAAGACAAGGTGAAGAGGAAATCTGCCAGGGAAACCAGAGAGTAAGTAGACGATTGCAGTATAAAGAGAGAACCAAGATAATAAAAGGCCAGACCGCCCCTCAGTGATTTCTGCTCTTTTGTTCACTGTGGAGAAGTTTGCGGACAGTTCCTGTTCCAGAACCTTCCTTTATGGAGGACTTCTTAAGGAAAACAGCCTAGAAATAAATGGTAAGCCTTCTCATAGAGACCTCACTGGTAGATAGAGTACCCCAGAGGCCTGTGGTAGGACACATGTTGTTACATGTGTCCCCAAGTGATCCAAAAAGGAGCAGGGAGGTGGCAGGTTTCACTGGTGATACTGAGTTTTTCAGCAGAGCAAAGGTGAGGGCTGACTGTGAAGAGCTGCATAAAGAAATCCAGTGCTGAGCGCCCGAGTGATAAAAATGACAGGTGAAATATAGATAAATGCAACATGAGGTACATGGGTGGTGGTGGGGAATAATCCTAGGCTCCTGTTCTGAGATTAGCATTATAACTCAAGAACAAGGTTTGGGGGTAAGAAAGATCAGCTGAATTCTCCATAGTCTTCAAGAAAACAACTTGCCCTGCTAGAGTGTAGAAAGAGGAATAAAACTAAAACAGAAAATGTCGTTATGACACTGCATGATGGTGCTTCTGGATCTTGAATATTGCATGTAGCTCAGGCCCCATCTTCATAAAGGTATGATAGAATTGGAAAAGGCTCATAAAAGAGCAGCATGAAGATTCATAAAAGAGCAGGCTCCATAAAAGGAACAAATGAGACTCTCTCACCTGGGAAAAAAAAAAAAATGCCTGAAGAGATCTAGGAAACTGGGAGGTGAATATATCCTCCTGGTCAGAACCTAGCAGGAATCAAATAAAACTCAAGGGCTCTGGGTCAAAACGAAGAGGAGGTGCTTCTTCACAAAGTTGGTAGTAAAACTCTGGAATACCACAAGATGTTGTGGATGCCAGACGTTTCCAAATGTAAAAAAACCTAGCTGGATAAATTAATGGAAGAAATTCCTTCAAATATCATTAAATAGAAATAGACTGTGTCTGGTTCAGGAAGTCCTTACCAATCCCTCTAGTCCCACTGGAAGCTGGACAAGCGCTTTAGGGGAGCACTGATTGATGATTCTGTGATTGTCCTATTTCTACATTCTTCCTTAGGCAGCTGCTATCGGACATTGTAGTGACAGGCTGTTGGGCTGGATAGACTTTGGTCTGTCCTAGTGTAGTCTTTCTTATGCTGTTTTTGCTCTCCTATATTTAACAATCTATGCTTTGAGAGGGTGTGTTTATTAAGCAGTCTTTTGCCGTATTATGGAAGTGAACACGACCGTATTTTAATGACTTGAAATCCGTGTGTCTCAAAAGAGAGGAGGAAATACACGGAAGTCGAAACTGCTGAGCCACCTCCCACAAGTGCTGTTGCAGCTGAAACTGGCCAAATACTGAGTAAACTCTCCTTAAGGCAAGAATGATTAGTAAGATTACCTCACAGGGAAGTTTCTATTCCTGATTTCTGTGAGTGTGTAGAAAAAATACGGATGGCAAAACTGTTTTTACAATAGGAACATGTAGTGAAGGCAAATGCCAGCAAAAAACTGGCCCTGAAGTGTGTGTCTGTACGTGTGTTTGCTGTTGGGGCAGGGAGCACATGCCAGAGTAGCCAGCACTGAGGTCCTTGTATCATTCTTAAACCTGAACTCTAACATACCTTTACAAGTTCCAGACTGTGTTTCACCTTTCTGATTTCGATCATCTCGTCTTTGCTCCTTAAGAAGGACTGCTGAAGTACAGATGGGTAATAGACTTTGTCCTTGGAGAGAAATGCACTGGAAATGCAAGTTTGAAACACTAGAGGAGATTGTGGCTCAGATCTGAGTAACTACTGGAACACCTGTCACAGAATGGATACAGTAACTGCTCTTGTGCAATTAGGATAGTACCACGTGCATCTATTTTCCTGTAGGTAATAGAGAAAGTAACCTCATTTTTGTACAAATGTGTTTTTCTTTGGACACACTGTTAGCGTTGCAGTCTATAGATAAGGTTACTTACAGACTGTAATGTTTGCTGATGGCTACACAGGCAGTTATTGCCCACATAATTCAGTTCTGCTGAATCTGAAATAGTATGGTATAGTTCTGACTTAATAGAACGACATTAAGAAAAGTTCTTACTTTTTCTGAAGTATGTTATGTAATTTATATTTAGAGATGCTGAAAGTCTTGATTTCACTCCTTCTGCTGGAGGACTTTGAAAAGCTCTTCATCAGTTGACCTTTTAAGAGGCCCAAACCTGGCTGAACAAACACAATAGACTCGATTGTCATCTGGTGGAAATAAACCTTGCACCGCTAAAATCATTGGAGCTGCACTGATGTACACCAGCAGATGATCTAAGTCAATATTTACAACCTAGCTGTTGTTGGTGAAGTTTCTGGATGCTCCAGCTGAGCTCAGCTGTGTAGGAAAACCTGTAGAGGATGTAAGTTACAGCTCTCAGTAATTTTGTTTTCACATATTCTGTGGCTTCTTTTCATCAGCTCACTTAAAGGTTAAAAGCAGAGTTAATTGAAACAGCAATGTCTGCCTTCATAAAATAATCTGATGTTAGGAGAGCCCACCGTGCTCACCTACGAGCTTGGAGGCTTTTCCTATTGATAGCAGATCTTAGCTGCTGGGAGGTGGGTTGGCTTCTTGGAGGAGCCCAAAGGACAGAAATGAAGGTGCACAGATCATTACACTTACAACTTGAGAATGAGATTTCAGACAGAATGTGTGTTTAATCTCTGCTTTAATTGCAAGAGGGAATTTGGTTTTATTCTTGAATTGTCATGTGCTGCTACCAGAGGCTGGAGATACTTAGAATCATAGAATGGTTTGGGTTGGAAGGGACCTTTAAAGGTTATCTAGTCCAACGCCCCTGCAGTGAGCAAGGACATCTTCAGTTTACCTATACACAGCTTCATTCGGTGGCCCTGGAAGCCAGACCTGCAACACCTTCTGGGTAAGAACTCTTTTGAGGTGAAGCTAGACTTAGTGTCTCTCCTTGGCTTAGTGGCCCCATCGCAGACACCAGATCAACTCTAAAATGAGGAGTTAACCTCTTAAAGGAAAAGTCAGGCAATCAACAGTGAATTACAGCCTGGAAGATACTGTCTATAAAACGAGTTGGCATTTGTGAATGATCTGGATTGCAGAAGGCAGAGTTCTTCAGCCAGGATATGATTTTAGCAAAGTCCCTCTCAATCAGAGAGCTCGCCAGCTAAACACATTTTGTTTTTAAATACGGAGCCTCTGTTCGGGTCTGTCTTTTCCAGCAGGTTGTTAGAATATCTGTCTTATTTCTCACGTGCTCTTCTGAAAAAGGGCCTGTACAGCTTGCTCTGCGGGGGATCCTTGATAAAAGTAATGTCTGCAAGATGACATTGTTTCTTCTCCTGTGTGCTCCATCGTCTTTCTCAGGTGCAGAGACCACCTTCGGCATCTGATGGCTGTTGATGTACTACCCAAAGAGATATGCAAATAAACATAAACATTAACCCTTTTTTTCATCTTAAAAGTGTCTCAGAAGGAAGGGAAATTGAGTCACGTACTGAGTCACAGAGGTCTGTGATCTCCAGGTTTTCCAGGAGCACTGCTAACACCCTGATGGCTTAACTATACAGTCCCCACTCTTTCCTTAGGTTTTGTGCATTGCAAATCATAACTGCAATACTATATTAGAATAGCTTGTGTTTAATTTAGTTTTCTGGGTCTTAATTTATTTTATAACGAGAACAAGTATGTAGATTTTTATTCTCCAGGTTGTAAGCAGTTACATTTCAGAATTTGTCTTCAGGAAAACTTCAGGAAAAATTAAGAGATATGCATACATTTCGCACCTTCTGTCCCCCAGTCACCCTCCTTTTCTTCTGCAGAGTTTTGGTAGTGGCTGTATTTCACCAGCACTGTATTGTGTTACACTTGTCAAAGCCTTGGTTCTCGATACAAGTAGATTAGGTGCAAGCCTGTGCAACCCTTCATTTCTTATAAAGCTTGGAGAAGAGGCGACTTCAGTGTACGACAGTTATCACTAGCATCGCAAGCCAGCAGCTATCACAGCATTGGAAGCATCAAACTTTCTATGAAGTTGACCCTTGGGGGCATATTTTGTCAGGTTTTTCTGTAACTGTTGTATGGGGAAAGCTGGAGTTTTCCCAGAAAGAAATTAAAAAAGCAAACAAGTGATAAGTTGTGGGAAGAGACCTGATTATTAATTCCATTAAATTTGGTCTGATTTTAGGTTTTAAAGAAAAAAAAAAAAAAATCCCAAACCTCTTGTATGCAGTTTTTTCATTGCAGCAATTTATAATAATTTGGAGAAAGGGTCTAAATATTGGAATCTCATGCTAGGATAAAGATTTTTCAAGCAAGTAAAAAAGCATTTTTGGAATGATGTCTATTTCCAAATAGTAACTGTCATCATAGTTAACTCCTTAGTATGGGCAGTGTGTGAGAGGGAGAGTCACACAGGCTGTGAGCAGGCTTTCAGCACGACAGCCAGGGACTCTGCTTCTCATCCTTATCCAGACAGATCCAACGTGCCTACATTTGTTCACTGTGGGGTTTTATTCTGATGTGTGCAGAAAAACAGTTTTTTGTATCTGCAGACTCCTAGACTATGCGGAGATGTAGCAATATGTGTATTTTCTTCTACTTGTCTGTCTTTTCTTTCCTGAAGATCTCTGTTGTTTCAGGGCTTTCCAAAAAAACCATACCTGGAGCCTCAGGGTTCTTCTGTAGAAAGCCCCAAACATCACTTTTCGATAGTGGTTCATCACCTTCGTAAGTGCAGAAGGAGAGGGTACATGCAGTTAACATCTACTTACCCTCATGGTTTCAGCAAAGCTTTTACGTCTTTATTACGTGCTCGTGCACACACAAAATACAGCTGCCTCCTTTTGGGTGATTCCGCAGTTGCTGTAGTGTTTGTGTAATGTGCTGTGTGTCAAGTAGGGTCTTCAGTACTGTAGAAGAAAAACGGTGTCATGGTTCTTTCACAAACTCTGGAGAGCTCTGTCATCTAACTAAAACCTGGGGATCCCTACTGCTAATACCCTACCAGTGCTTCAGTTTCTATTTGGTCTATTCAGAAATGCTTTTGATAGAAAACATTTATCCTGTATTCAAGAATTTAGTTGTTGGTAGCTGTCACCATATGCATAAACAGTATTCTGATGTCAGCAAGGTGCCCTCTCTGCAGGTATCATGGTATCCCATAAACTTGACATGTATAGCATTGTACACAACTTACATGTCATCAAGTTCCACCTAAAATCTGTTTAGAAAGAATAGCCTTCCTTTTCAAACAGATTGGTTGATGACAAAATGCATTTTCTGTAGGCTTTGGTATCAGTAAGGGCAGCAGTGCTTCACCTCCACGTTCATCTCTTCCCGAGAAGGATGGCAGCATGTGTAATGGAGTGGTCTGTCTGGACCACTCGCATCTGCACAGAGGTCTTCCATGTTTATTTTTTCATTTCGCATTTATTCGCGTTATTATTTCTCCCTAACCCGCCCCCTCCCTGGCTCAGCTGGCAAACTGAATGCACAAAAGACTGTTTTCCCTTAATTAAGACTTCCTTTTCAGTTTAAAAAGAGGCTACTCAAATTCAATCTTCTTTTGTGAAAATCCTTAGAGAAATGTTGCAGTCTCAGCATGAGAAAATCTGAGTTCTACCCCCAGATCTCACGCTGACTGTGAGAGATCTTAATTTTCTTCCCTCTTTCTCCACGTTTAATGGCTTAAACAGTTGGGCTCCTAGGGAGAAATTGTCCTGACCTTTCTCTTATGATATAGTGCAGAAGTGAGGTGGCACCCTGGTTTCATATTGCCAGGGTTGCTGTTGTAGGTTTCAAGAAGCTTTCACCACAAGAAAGTTTAAAAGATTGAACAGATTTATTTCACCATGTTTTGTAACAGGAAATGGAGCTGTTATTAAGTAGGCCAAAAGGAAATTTTATCACCAAAAGGAATAAGTAATTTTCAGTAAAGTGCAGCTTCTCTCATTCCTTCCTGTGTTAAATCAACTCTTTAATTATTTGTAAACATACAACATCAGGCTTAGAGCGTAGGACATGAAGTCCTTTATGATGTGTAGCAATAACTGCCAGTTTCACGTTCTGTCCTCTGGTTTAGTGATTCAACAGGTTGGCATATTCCTACTTCAAAGTGAAATATTGTTCGTGGAAATCTAATGTGGAGGCAGGTGCTTTATCAAGAATGCCCTTGGAAAATGCAGACAAGAGTACCAAAACCTTTGGTTAATGCTCTTTCTCTTCTATCGATATTGTAACTGAGCTAGCATCTTTTTGTACCAACCCTCTGTTGGTGGAAGACTGTTTTGTTGACATCGAAACTACCGTCACGTAGACAATGTCTACACCATGGACGCATGTATTCTGCCATGTGCCCTTCCATCCTGATGAAGACCAGACCTGGGTGCAAGGCGTTTCCCCTGCGCTCCCTGGTTCCCTTTAGAGGCCAGCGCATGGCAAGGGAGAGAGCCCGGGGGCCACTGCGATGGTTATGCAGGTCTGGATAACCGGGGTCCTGTGTGTAAGGTACCCCCTTGAGTGCAAATGCCCAGGAGTGTAGACAGAGCCTGTACATTGTTTCTCCTTCTATTTATTATGTGGAAGGTCACTGCTGATGACACCAGAAGTCATAACTTTTGTCTCTTACACTCTGAAGCTGCAGTGGAAGCCCACACAAATAACTCAGGGAAAATAAAAACAGCAGGAGGGAGAATGCTGCGAAATGACATCCAAATGTTAGAATATGCTTTGCTCCTTGTGTTAGGGATGGCTGTGTTCAGAAAGTGGTTGATGCTATCATCTTACCAGGCGACAGAGCAGCAGTTTGGAGTCCTTTGGAGCCTAGTGAGTTAAGACTTTATTGAAAAGATAACATTTATATGATACTTGAAAGGGAAGGGGATAGCCTGACTTACGGAGTAAAAGCAAAGAAGGTTATAGAGTTCTCCCTTCCTATTAAGTCATTCTCATTTTTTATCTGCAGTATAACACTTCTCTTAAAACTATGATGGTAAAAGTAAAGGAGAACAAGGAAAAATAAAGTTAAAAATAATCTAAATTATCACATAGATTCTGAACTCCAGTGACTCCACTGATGAGAAAGATGACCCACAACATGATTTGATTCTTCCCTGTGCTGCCAGGGGCCAGCACCTGAAACCAGAAGCGGAGGTCTTTGATCTGCATGTATGGAATAAGAAGAGACAGATTTAGAAAACCGAACCCACTGGACCTGCATGGTTTTTTTTACTGGCTTTTGAAAGATGCTTAAGTCATTATAAGAATATTCACACTCCTCTGCTGGCTTAAGCCAAAGGTCTGTGTAGCCTGTTACCCTCTTTTCAACACTGGCAAAGAGGAGTGTAAGAATAGGGAAGCCATGTAGTCATGATTCCTTGAAATCCTGGATTATCTCCTGATAACTTGTGCTTTGGGCACTTCTGAACCAAAGAATGTGTCTCTACTCAATGGACCTCAATGGGTTTTCCTTCCTTTAATTTGTAGGATATCTTTTTGAAGCCCTGTCACTTTTTGACAACCACAACATCCTGTGGCATAGAGTTTTGCAGCTTCACTATGCAGAGTATAAAGAAGTATTTCCTGTGTTTTAAACCTGTGATTTAAAAATGTAGTTTTATTGTGCGGTGTCCCATTCTTTGAAAAGACAGTGAACACTTCTGTTGGTAATTTTAAGATTGCTAGCATATAACCTGTTGGTCAGCTTTTTTTCCCAGACTGAAAAGTTTTATTCAGTTATTCCTCATACAAAATCTATTCCATGCCTTTGATCAGACTTGTCGCTTGCCCCTCAATCTTTCCAAACCCACGTACGCTTTTTCAGATAGCCGGATTGGAATTGCAAACAGCATTCAAGATGCAGGCCCACTGCGTATTGATATGAGGAATCATTGTGTTTTCTGTGTTCTTCTCTGTTCCTTTCCTAATAACTCGGAGCACTCAATTTCCTTTTATGACCTTTACAGAGCACCGTGCTCAAGTTCTCATGGAGCGACATATTCTAACCCCAGTATCTCAGTCGGCTCAGAACCTACCATTGTGTATATAAATTTGGGTTTACATTTCTTCATGTTCATGATATTACATTTATCTACAATGAATTTCTTCTGCTACTTCTTCCCACAGTCACTCAATGATGCAGGGTTATGACGCTTCTATTAAGCAGCCTTATCCTACTAGCTGATATGCTAGTGTTATCAGCAGACTGTGTCACTCACTTTACTATTCATCCTCTTTTTCAATATGTTCAAACACTTATGACTGTGTTGCACAGTGTGTGGTGACCTTCCGCCGTGTACTTTCCACCTCCTGGTGCTTATCTTCCTGACAGTTCTTTATATAGGTGAAAACCTTCAGTTCCATGCAACAATCACTCTGTGAGTTTTGGGGTAAAAACACCGTAGTTGTGATGTTTTGCCACTGTATGTGGTTATTTTTATTAAGGGAAAGTCTTTTAGTTTCATTACTTACCCCAGTACCATATAGTTCACCTTTAAGCATTGCATTAATGTGCAATTAAGCATTCCCTTTCCTTCACCTGATCCCCTGCTTCCAGGCAGTGCTTTTGCCTTCTAGGAAGAAGTCTTGCAGGCTGCACCCTGTAATTTATTGCCGCTCGTAGTCTCGGCGGACAAACCAGAAGTGTGCAGGTAAAATATGGGGCCCAGCACCATGGAATGGGCCTGCCTTACAGAGGCGTTTTGCAATAGTTGCAAATAGTGGTCCTCTTTTCTTGTTTCTGTCTTATCATTAGAGTAATAAAATACTTGCCCTTTTGATAAAGGCCACTAGATTACAAAAATCAGAAATTAAGATAAACAGGACATGAGCTGTCAAACTAGGGGGGTGTTTGAGAAGCGTATTAGGTATCTGTCTTTAATTTGATTTTTCCCTGTTTTCATGGAATCCTGGAATTGGTGATGTTGCTTTTAACTGACATACTAGAGACCTTCAGATAACATCATTTATTCAATGTAGTAAACAACTTTGTCGTGGCAGTTTCTGGTACAGATTCCCAGAAGTGGACTGCATACTGAAAAACTGGACAGCAATGAACATGTTGTGATAACAGTTCCATTGTAAGTCCCTGTGTTTATGTTTTGGGATGCAGCAAAGGTCAATTCTAGTCTAGGAATTATATTGAAATGTTCATCATTGGAGTTGAACCTGCAGGTTAGTAAGCGAGGACTGCATATAAAGCTTCAACCCATGCAATAAAACATAACCTTCTCTTATCACCAGTGGCTACTGTTACCAGAGCTGGGATTCATGGTCTGTTTGCCCTTGGAAGAATTCTGTATTAAAGAATGATTTGGAGGAGGGAATCGATGACCAGGGCTTCCTTTGCAGCAGGATGTTCTGAAGTAAGGCAAGGAGGTGACAGTAGCAGATAACACCATATTCTCATGATCTGTGGTGGAGGACTTAGCAGGGGTTTTTAAACTATGCAGTTTCCAGCTCACTGAAATGTGGAAGTTGTTATTGTTCATAGCTCTCAATTTTAGAAGAAACGAAGGCAGTGATGGAAAAGTTGCATTACAGTTTATCACATGAACTGTTAAGCTGCCCTGACAGAAATGGATTGTTTCAACAGCCCTCACTGGAATAGACTGCAGGGGATGTAACAGGGACAGAACTGTACAATGGAAACATTTTCAAAAATCACATAAATTGAGCATATGCGGTTTCACAGAAAGCGTAAGAACCACTGTGTGGGTACATGCACACGTGGGACCTGTGCTTCAGGAGCTGAGGACCAGCAGCTGGAGTGGCAGGAGAATTACCTGCCCCAGCCTCTGTGTCTCTGAAGTGAGTTGGGTTGAACACTAGGCGCTGGGCTTCAGAGTTGAGTTACTTGAAGCAAAGGACTGTTGTATTTCTCTTTTCCCCAAGTCTGTAAACTAACAGATGCACAGCAATGATGGAAGCAGCATCAGATTCAGGCAGTGACTGTGAAGTACCAGGTGATTACTGTTATATAGAAAAAGAACACTTCGTTTCAGGATCACTGGCTGTGTTTGAGATAAATAAATATCTATCTATCTATCTATCTCTCTGCTTACATGGCCCCATGTACTATGTGAGTATCAACTCACATGGAAATCACTGGCTTCTCTACAGACAGGTTTTTCTGAGCAGGGAGCTGATACTGCAAGTTTATTTTCAGATAAACTTCAAGTGGTATGGAATGAGTAGAAAGGTGTCTCGTAGAGGCTGATTTTTGGTAAAGATGTTTTTTCATTACCATGTTCAAGGGAGAAAGGAAATTGTCAGAGACAATGTATCCCTTTACAATGAATATTGAGTATAACAATGCATCTACCGCGCTAAGAATTTGCCACTAAGGATTTCTACACTATCTTTGCTTTTCAAACAGTTATACAACAGCTTTTACGGTCATTTACAGCCAGAACTCTGTAACACTTGTTGATAGGGGAAGTTTTTTTGTCTAGTCATGATGTTTACCAAATATTAAGTAGCTGTCCTACCCTATGATTGCTTTGTTCTGAATCACTCTCGTTGTAAATATTTTCATAAGTAAGTACCCTGCCCTGTGCTTAACTTTTAACTTTGTTTTTTAAAGACTTCATGAATTATAGTTAGAAGTTATATTGAAATTCTGGATGCTTGCTGGCAAGAGATGTTGATTTGAATAATTGTACCAATATTAGATAACTTTCCCTTAAAATATAAAAGAGCAACGTTTCAAAAAGATTCTAATAAAACCAGAATTGAAAACCTGGAAAAGTCAGTGCTGGGGAAGTGAGAGAGAGGGAAGACAACCAAATAAACTGGAAGTTTCATTATTGCCCACTTTTATTATTTTAGTACAGGTCTTACACTATTTAGAGCTTTCTCTTAATGCTCCACTTCCTGGAATCCTGTGATTATCGGAAAAGTAGATTTTCATTAAAAGTATTTCAGGACCTCATTGATTGAAAAATGAAATAAAATCATAGGAAAAAAAATATTTAAATAGCACACATGTAAAGATTGAAAAGCTAAGAGGCAAATAATGTATCGCTTTTCAAAATAGGAGTTGAAAGGCATCACTTACCGCTTACTTTTAAGTGTATTCCAGACTTGTTTTGACTGAAATTTTTTGCTTGAAATGATAGTTTTCTTGGAGATGCTCTTAATGTTTTCTTTAATTGAAGGTTTACATTAACAGCGCTATAAATAACGGAAGTCCCAAGCGCTTAGATTCTTTCACCAAGTTAGAGACATTTTTGCCAGTAAAACAAATACAAGAATATTCAGGAAATATTCTATGAATGATATGTCTACAGGTGAAAAGCATAAGCAAATAAGAAGGACTCGTAAGATGGCTGAACATGTCCGAAGCACATTGACAGGATGTGAGGAGTTTAGTTACCAGCACTGTGTTAGCTTATTATAGGAAGGATATTGATGCTGTATCTCTAAAGTCCTCTCTTTCGTGCTTTTCCATGCTTGGAAACCGTGTCTGGTTCTAACCTAGGGAAGCAGGTCTTCATAAACTCCTTTTACTTCCAACGAAGAGGGGGCAATTTAAAGCAGGAGCAAAGTTAATCATTCCCTGGAGCAACCACATTCTCTCTCATGTCACGAGGAGCATTAGCTTCTCTTTGTGCAAACTCCACAGCTGTGCAGACCTGATTATCTGGGTGCTGAAGAGGTTCGTTAGGATGAAGGTGCTTATCCACAATGATATCGCCTGGTTACCTGAGCTGCGCTTCTGACTTTGACACTCTGAAAATTATGTAAGACAAAGAGTTAGTCTTTCTTTCCATATTACCTTCTACTGTCCTTCTCATGGTTCCTCAGGGAGATCGTTCTTACTGTTTATCTAAAGATTTTCTGAAGTTGTAAGCTAAGTGAAGCTACTTGCATAGCTTGGCACAAAATATTTTGTTGTAAATCATCACGTGTCATCCTGAGTTATCCAACTATATTTGCATCAGAAAAGTTTTAAGCCCTGCTAGCTCAAAACATAAACAGCAGAAGGGTGACAGTTTAAGCAGCAACCTCAAAGCAGACGTGGTCCTAAAGGAGCTGGCTCTTGCCTCAAAGGAGTGAGCTGGCAAAGCTTATCATCTCCATTATTTTCTGCAGTGGGTGTTTTCAAATGCCAGACCCCTTATGATTTCTGTTTTACTCATTCTCCTGTTGATTTGATCAAATGCTGACTCCGGTCCATGTTATTGTTAACTCATTAGTTGGTTACGACTTCAGTTAAAACCTTGATTTGAGGAACAGTGTTCAATTTTAGTCAGTCCAACATAGCAATAACTTGATACAGTTTCTTTTTGTGCACTTGCTTATTAATTTTCAGTAAAATTCGAAACGACACGCAAAAACTTTTTTCTCTCGGGCTCACAAGAACTGATTATGCTGAGAAGGTCAGAGGGAATCCAAGTGAGACATCTGAGAGCTTCTGGCTCCTAGTTTTTCTCTCTGTCATATGGACCCGTTAATCTGTAAGCCACTGTGACTCAGAAAATCTGCACGTCATGTGGATGAAACGCATAGTAGAGGAGAAATATTTGACTCCTACCTTGAAATACAAACACCTTGTAGCAGGTTCTGTATATACAGATACATCCTGTGTGAGAATAAATGATCATAATCCACACACTGGGGAGGAAAGACAGACGATCTTTGGCAAATCTATTCCTTCATTCAACGGTTTCCTAATACCTCTGAGGAGCCGGAATGAGTGAGTTTATTTTACTCTGAACCCCCCTGTGCTGTTGCTTCCCAGTGTGCCAATTGCATCAATTAGCACTGCAGCACAGGCAAAATAAACAGACTAGTACATATCAAGATATGCTGCAGACATAAAGGAGATCCAAAGTCACAGATAGCATGCATGAAGTGGTGTCCCATTTTAAGAAGCGGGAATTTTTCATTAGATGAAACCAATGAATGGAATGGAAATGACCCCATGAATGGGGTCAGGAGTTAAGTCTACCAATCTGTACCTGCTTAACCTCCCAAATTTCCATCTGTTCAGAAGACTCCTGTGTAGTTTTTCTAGAAAGGAATGACTGTTCTGTAGTATTCTAAGCTCTCCTTGAGTGGAGTACAGCTTTGGGTAGTGTATAGCAGTAGGAATGGTGGGGGAAAATTGCACTTCAGCAATGCCATTATTTCACATTGAATCCATGGATTGATCCAGTGACCTTTACAAACAGCATCTAATTTCTTTAGGGCATTTTTATATGTACAGAGCTTGAGGGAACCTCATCCAGGTTACTTCAGTCTGTCCAGGGAATATGCATTGGCCTTAGTGTTTTTAATTAAGACAGAAGAGTTGTTTCATCTAACAATTTAAGAGCCTGCCTGTCTCTTCTGGGGTTTCTCTAAACCTTGCATGTAGCACACAGGACCACAGGTGGGAGGAAAGATGAAAGTCTTCTCAGAATATGCTTCTGTATTATTTACTTATGTCGTTGGTTTTATGTTAGAGTCTGCAACAGGCTGACGCAGAAGTCGGTGCTTTATGGAAGCGAGGGATTATGGAGGAGAGGAAGGACCAGGCTGAAATTCTGAGGGGAAGGCTGATGGGGATTACGGAGCAGAAGGTCTGCTTGAATGCACCTCTGAGGAGAGATGCAGTAAAAAGGAGCAGGAGCGGAGGCTGGAAATGGCAGCAGGAGGAACACAGATGTGTTCTCCATGTGTGCCTTTGAGGGGGCTACAAGGGTAAGGAATACAGGTGGCTGCTGCAAGGGGAGGTGGGGGGGAAGACACCTTTTTGGAAGCGCAAAGAGGCTGAGGGGCGAATCACGTTACTACTTCATTTCTCGCTATTACGATGCTAAAGCTGAAAAGGCTGTCCTCGGATCAAAACAACTGTCTCGTGCAGATTTACCATGATGGATGGTAACATAAACACATCCAGCTCTGAACAGACAAGGGGGTGCGCAGTGCCTTTGCTTTGAGTCAGGGCTACCAGCGAGGCAGCAACCAAGATGAAATGGAAGGAAAGCATGCATTTAGCTATGAATCGATCTGCAAAAAAGCAGGTGATCCTGGAGTTTCTGTGTGCTGCTCAGAAAGCAGTATATAAAGGCTAACGCAGGAAGAAAAAATGATGGAATTCTTCCTATGACAAGATAGGCTACGTTCATGCGGTGCTGAAAATTTGAAAGATACTAACAGCGTTAGATGAAAACTCATTACCTACTAAGCATGCAGCATTCTTCAAGCAAATGCACACGGTACTTTGCAGCAAATGTAGTGCCTAAAACTTTAATGGCATAATGATGTTTTGGTATTAAATATGACATATTCCTTTGTCTTCACTGGCACAGTGTCTCTGATAGATGAGAAAATGGAAGATAGCAGAAAAGAGGAAGTAATATCTACTTTGGTACCAATTGCAAACATTTTTTCTGCTTTTTATTCTCGGTATCTCTCTACAGCAAAATATGAGCATTTTTATATTTCAGCGGCTTTTTTCAGGTTTAATGCTATATATTTTATATCCCATATCAACTTTTTTGTTGATTAATGCTTGTCAGAAGCTTTACAGAGGATAAGGTCTTTAACCTGTCATTTTATACTGTCACACTGCTCAGGGGAAACAGGAATATGGATGCAGGATATCAATGTAACAGCTCAGGAGAGAGATACAATTACTATTCTTTCCAAATGGTTGAGATACTAATTAATAATTTGATATGTGTATCTTTTACATGTCTGTTTACAAGAAAATAAAGATTGTTGGAAAAACAGAGGGAACTATAAAATACTGGGGAAAATAAAGGGTGAAAATCCTTGGAAGACTTGTAAAAACACAGATTTATTGATGAGACTAGAAATGCAAATATATGAATGCTAATAAATGAAGTAGATAGTTTAGCTTTTGTACTGTTGATCATTATCTCTGAAAAATATTGTAAAACTTGAAGACCTGACAGACTGATGAAAGGCAAATACTGTGTTAGTTTTCAACAAGAATTAAAAAAAAAAAACAAACCCAAACTCAGTTTTGCAATTTTCCACATTTGGGTTCAGTGTAGTTACTCAATTCATAATAATTTGGAAGAGCAGATCTTCATGTATAAAGTGAGAACAGATAATTTATTTTTACCTCAGCAAAAGCACGCTAGGCATCATTGTCTATGAAAACCACAGCCATGATTAAGTATTAATTATACTGCTGGAGGTAACTGCAGGTGATAAGAGGCTTGAAGTATTGGCTCTTCAGCAAAAGCCATGTTTTATATATGACATATTTATTATGAAAAAGATTCTTCTAGAACAAGCTCTTTAGAGAGACACTACTCCAAAAGAAATTTCTTTACTTTGGTATTTGTAAAGGAAACAGCTTTTTTTTTTTTTTTTTTAAACTTTTCCCTTTATGTTCTGGTATGCTGTTTTAGAAAGCGGTATTTTTACGATTCAGAAATCAGGTTGAATCAACTGTTTGATCACGACATGTGACCGTAGCTGAACTCTGATCGCTATAGCGTAAAACCTCCCTTTTAATTTCAGGTAGTTATTGTGTGGAAAAACCTGCAGGATGTCAGAATCTGACAAAGCTGTAGGAACGTAGTGTGAAGTCACGCAGGATGTGATGAGGACGGATCCTTTCCTTTGGTTGTGAGTGCTTCTGAACTTTTTTTAGTGGGATTATAATGGACGGTGCATAACACTACAAAGCCTTATGGGTATGTTGTCCTGCGCCGGTGTGCAGCTCTGCTGCTCCACGTGGGGGAGGGAGCCTGCCTCCCACTCGTGTCCCGAGTCCACCTGTGACTCAGCGTTTGTAGCTCCCTGTCAGGAAACGTCCAGCCGTTGCTCACGGGTGGTACCGCCAGTTGCCTTTAAAGCACAGCTTGCCTAACTCATCCCTGCGATCAGCGGAAAACGTGTTTTAGGAACCCGCTTGGGCTGTTTTTGCCGTGCCTGACGAGGCCCAGCCACACGCACGGCTGTCAGGCTCGCCGAGGTGCTGAACGCTGCTCTGCCAGGACTGAAACTGGCGGCGGGGCGGCCGTTGGGCGCGTGCTCCCTCAGGCGGCGACGGAGGCGGGACCGTGCGGCGGCCGTTGGGCGCGTGCTCCCTCAGGCGGCGTTCCTTGCTGCGCCTCTAGAAGCGGCTCCGGTGTGGAAATACGTGAAAGTTCTGTCCTTGCCTTCAAAACTAAAGTTCCATTGATGGGGTCAAGTTATGGTTTATTGGGGGTTTTTTTACGTTACAAAAGACAGCGTGATTTAACACAGTTTGTTTTCCTCTGGGCGTACTCGCTATTGATACTCAGTGATACAGTCCTCTTGGTAGTATTTGGATTGACATATAAATGATAAGAAAGTCAATGGCAAAACAAAGGTAATGCTAACTCTGCTTATTTTCTGGGAGCTAATTTGAAAGGGCTTGGTTGTTTTCTCTGAGGTCATAACCTGTAAGTAATAGGTAAGTGATTTCAGGGAGAGGAAGGGTGCGTTTCTCACAGACAAGGTCTGAGGAGATCAAAGTGCTACAAATTTGGGCTAAACTTAATCCATTGTTAGGATGCAAAGTATTTTCAGAGAAGGTAACTAAGGAGCAAATTTCTGAGAGATTTGGTAGGCTTGCAGTTGAAAATCTCCAGTTTCATATTTTGCTTGACTTGCTAATGCACTGCGTTAGTTGAACTGGAAGTTACAAGCTTGTATGTGTTCTTAGTGGAGTGTCGTGACTTGTGCTCAAATGGGTTCTTGTTGTTCTGTGACCCACACGTGATATCTTGGAACTCTTAATGATACAACTTCCTGGTGACTTCTGTGTGGCCAAGATTTCATTTGAAATGCAGAATATTGATTAAGCCGGCAGGTTTGAAAATACAGTGTTCTAAGAAGGGGGATTCATTCACCTGCTACATCCATGTAACCACAGAAGTTGCTCTGAGTATTGTTCATTTAGTTTTGAGGAGTTCCTACTTATATTAATGGCTGTTTACAAGGTAAAAGATGATACTTTTTTCCTTAAAGCACCAAACAGTATGTTTAATGTTGGCATTTGTGAGGATTTTAATGAGCTCAAACTACGCAGTGTTTTTCAATTAACTTTGATTATACTTGTGTATAATTTATTTTGGACAATAACTGGAAAATTAGTTTTCATTCAGGAAACAACTGGAGCTCACCACATCTTGACCTCCTATACACCCATGTAATTTTAATGAAGACTGAATTGGATTTTATTAGCGATGAGACTAGTGCACTTGAGAACAAAATCTCTATCTTTTCTAACCCAAACTGGCAGTAAGAATGACGGTGATGAAACTAGACAATAATGATGAAGAAGAACTATTTTCGTTATCGTAGGATTTTATTTAAGAGTGAGAACATGTGGATGCTAACAGCAATAAAAATGTTTGGAGGCAGTCAGGTTGTTAAACCTCTGTGCAGGAAATAACAAAGTTTGCAGGTGTACAGGCTGAGGTTGTTTTTGTTTTGTTTTGTTCCTTCCCCCTTGTAACTGCCTTGTAATTTTACTTCAAAATGGAGGAGAGGGCAAAATCCATTGAAGAAAAGTTAGATTATTTGCTAGGATTAAAATGAAAACTAGCCAGGTACCAGAAGAAGCTGTTAAGCCTATCTTCTAAGACTGAGATCAAAGTGTTTTTCCTAGTCTGGGTTTGAGCATGACAGCATGGTGATTCTGCTCTCTGAAATGTATATGTACCTATTTTCTTTCTCATACAGAGCCATGTATATGTGGAGTTTGGCGCTCTGGCTATCAGCCTGCCATGAGCTCCCGTGGGCGGCAGGGCTGAGATGTCTGCAGCCGTATTGCTTTGCATCCTCTTTCCCCTGAAGTCCCAGAGTATTCTGAGGACAGCTCTTGATTAGCGAAGTGCATCTGCTGTATGTTACAAACACATTTGAATAATAATGCCTAACAGAGAGCATTAGTTTCTGTGCTGTTCAGGAAGAGGAAGGACAGCTGGAATGGCAAATGAAATAAGAAGGGATGGTATTTTTTCAGGGTCTTGATACTCAGTGCAGCACTTCTGCTGTCATTGAGGTAATTCAGTATCAACACACTTTATACAGAGATATATGTAATAAAAGTCTATAAAACAGGCACTGCTTTTAGCAATTGTTTGCATTCGCTGTTTTATTGCAGTTACTGTTAATTCTGTTCTCTTTCTTAGTGAAACTTTGGATTCTTCTTGGAGTTCCACCTGAGCTTGTCTGGTCTTGTTAGCACTGCAAGGGCTGACGTTCATCACAATCCATTGATGTTAGCACACTCAGCAGTAGGAGGAATGAGCCTTTCTCGTGCATCTTGCTGTAATAGTACAAATCGGTGCAGTTGTGCTCTTTTATTTTTTTGAAAAGCTGATTCAGCTTTGAGAGCATGATGACTGAGGGCTCCTTTGTATTTGAGTGCTCCTCTTGCTTGTCTTCTACAAGTCTAGGGTGTCTGTAAGATGACTGGACAAAACCATGGACTTTCTTCCCATCTGATCTTGGCTTCAGCTGCGGACACAAACTGGCCTGCATTGTGGTTCAGTGCATCAGCATGTTAAATGAAAAACAAACAAACAAAAACCAACCAACCAAAAATTATAGTGTATTATTAATTCCTTAGTGAAGACATCAGGGAACATGTTGTTACTACTTGCTGCCGCTTCTTGATTTCACGTTGCTAACTGACATCGCTGTTATGCTAGATCAGGCCCTCGGATTACTGGCTGTAGAGGAAATAGAGGGGAGCGAGGTAGAATGGAGCTGCTGGATGGCTCATTATGCAAAGGGCTTGCCTGAATAATGTAGAGCGGATGCTGGGCTTTAAGAGACAAAAACCTCAGATGTTGGGGAAGTTAGAATCCACTGTCAGCCCAGTGTAAGATTGTTCCTAATCTCAGTTTCTCCTCTGAAATACTCTTTCTTCTTTTTTTTTTTCTTTTTTTCCCCTCCCCTTTCATTAGGAAAGACTTTAGGATATAAGGGATTAACTTCTGATCAGTGGTAGTACGAACCTCTAACTATCTGAATGCTTTCTACCTGAAAAGCACCGTAGTAGAGAAATAGATGTCATAGTGTGTTTGGTACTTTCACTTCAGGGACAAAACTGTGGACAAGTTATTCATGTTTTTGGGGGGAAGGGAAGAGACAAGGCAGGTTGGAGAAAGATGCCTTGTGTAAGTAATTCCTGAGAAGAGAGTAGTGTTCTTAGAATGTGTAGATTTGCTCCAGACCTTTTAATGCTATTATAGTGGGAAAAATTGGCTTTTAGGCAGTGATTAAAAAATTTTTAAAAATCCTTAACGATGTCTCAGTTCTGAAAGGCTGTTTCAGATTTGAGCCTATTATGTTGAGTATAAATCTATCTCAGGTTCAAGCTTATATCTTGGGGTTTTTTTTCTTTTTTTAAAATCATACCTTAATTAATAATTTATTAAAACCCAGAACAAGGTATGTCACCCACCTTAAACCTTGGCTGTTAGAATAGTACTCCAGGAGTACTTCTGTACAGTGGGCAGGCTGCAGGTTGTCTCTGGACTAACTTCAGAAGTACTACAAAGGGCAGTGACACTTCCTGGTAGGATCAGGTGCAGTGGTGCAATATTTATTTCAGTCTACTGACTCCAAAAAACCCCAATCGTAGCAATAAAGGACTTATAGGTGGGGCCTTAGAAAGTAGTGTGCTACAAAGCTGTGCCACGTGTTATCCTTAATTTCATGGAGTGATTGTGAGTTTTGGACTACACAGGCTTGAGTGCTTATGAAATTAAAATGTATAAAATTTTGTGGT
Source organism: Fregata magnificens (assembly GCA_013389945.1). Taxonomy (NCBI): domain Eukaryota; kingdom Metazoa; phylum Chordata; class Aves; order Suliformes; family Fregatidae; genus Fregata; species Fregata magnificens. The sequence goes on from WAAD01035241.1 coordinate 37,494, forward strand.
GGTATTCTTTCTAAGGAAATATGGGTGCTTTTGGGATATACTGTCGGATCATAGATACATATTTGCAGGAGAAGCACTTATGCTTTCTTACTACTGCGTTACAAAGAGAGATTTCCAGCTTGCAGCAATTCCTTTCGAAACCATATTCCAAAAATAATTTCCTTTGGATGCTGGACTGCTTTTCTTTAACAACAGTCTGTAAATTCAGTGGCCTTTAAGCATCTCAGAATATAGGCTTCCTAGGTTGGAGATCTTTTGGGTTTTTTGCAGCAACAAATGCGGATGCCTCAGGAACTTGCCTGCAGTGCATCAGGTAAGTTACAAGAAAAAGCATGTGATTCTACAGGAGGAGGCTTGGCCATAAGGAAGATCTGTCTCCATCACTCCATTTCAGGGAGAATCCAGTGGAGGATCAGTAGGATATTGAGGAGCTTTCTGAATTAGTATGTCATGGATCTACAAACTTCTGTAGCATGTAAATGCCACAGACACCTGGATCGCAGTGGGTTATGTCAGGGGCTCGCTTCTTATTTCACCAGTATGCTGCTATGTTTAAAGGCTGCATGGTCTTTGTGGACAGTTGATTTCAGTTGCTGGAAATCTGTTGACTTAAAAAAATAATTAGGTGTCTGGTGTCAGCTTGGAAATGTATCCCTCCACTAACTTTGGGGAAAACAGTGATTATTATAGCACCTAATTTAGTCAGCTTCTTACCTTATTTTCAGTTACTGTAACATGCGCTTTCTCACTCCTGATAAGTGTAAACACAAATGCCTTCTTTGGGAGAGGGACTCGGAATCCTTTTTCTTGTGTTTTGGAATGTCTCACTAGAAGAAACTGAGGAAGAGGGCAGTGATCAATGTGAGAATAGCATTTTGCCCTCCCTCTTGAAAAAGAAGCCTATTTCCTGTCAGTGTTTGAGGCCTTTGGACAATGCCCTTAATAACATGCTTTAACTTGGTCAGCCCTGAATTGGTCAAGCTAGGTCAGGTAGGACTAGATGATCCTTGTAGGTCCCTTCCAACTGAAATAGTAGTAGCTTTCTTTTCCTCTCAGTATCACTATGATTGTTTTTCCATTCCTATTGCAAGCAGTGTTTTGTTTTTTTTTTTTAATTTAAATTACATGAATGAACATGCGCCTCAGTAGCAACTCTAAACAAAATCTGGATTTATCCAGTGATGGGAATATGGTTTGCTCTTGTCCATACTCTATTCCTTCTACCTGCTTCTAAGGTATAGCAGATAGTCAACTTTTTGAAACAGTGCTGTTAGACCTGATAGGTTGTGTCATGGTTTAACCCCAGCCGGCAACTAAGCACCACACAGCCGCTCACTCCCCCCCAGTGGGATGGGGGAGAGAATCGGAAGGGTAAAAGTGAGAAAACTCGTGGGTTGACATAAAGACAGTTTAAAAGGTGAAGCAAAAGCTATGTACACAAGCAAAGCAAAACAAGGAATTCCTTCACTCCTTCCCATCGGCAGGCAGGTGTTCAGCCATCTCCAGGAAAGCAGGGCTCCGTAATGTGTAACAGTTACTTGGGAAGACAAATGCCATCACTCCGAACGTCCCCCGCTTCCTTCTTCTTCTGCAGTTTTGTATGCCAAGCATGATGTCATATTGTGTGGGATATCCCTTTGGTCAGTTGGGGTCAGCTGTCCCGGCTGTGTCCCCTCTCAGCTTCTTGTGCACCTGGCAGAGCACGTGAAGCTGAGAAAATCCTTGACTAGTGTAAGCATTACTTAGCAACAACTAAAACATTTCCACATTATCAACACTCTTTTTGGCACAAATCCAAAACACAGCTCCATACTAGCTACTATGGAGAAAGTTAACTCTACCTCAGCCAAAACCAGCGCAGGTTGTTAGGTCCAACTTCCTTTGGCTAGAGCAAAGTATTCTTGCCTGCTTGGTTTCCCCCTTTGGTTTCGATTTCTTGTTTTTTGCAAAACATGGTGGCAGAACACAGGTCAATGGAAGATTTAGTTCCTGAAGCTGTCTGAAGTTGTTCTTTCTCTTGCCCTGCCTACCAACATACCTCTTGAATTTCAGAACCTGAGCCTATGGTAGGGAAGGTCGTACAAGTGCTGAATTAATTGTAACTGCTGTATTGGAAGAGAATCTGATTGATACAGAGTAACCTGTATGTGGTCTCTCCTTTACTTGGGGAGTCCTCTGTGGGGAGAGAATTTGTTGGGTGTTCTGTGGACAAACACAAATATGCAAACGCATAAGCAGGATTAAGTAGCAACTAGATATATTAAATGATTTCCTGGTTTCGTATTAATATAATCTGACTTGGTTATAAATCATGAACGTATTTCAATATTACCCGTGTTATATTGTATATGGTTGCGCTGCTCATTGTCAGACAGTTGTGTGATGAAAGATGGTATTGCATCTTCTTTTTTGTAAGACTGGTTAAGATTACTATGGGAGCCTTTTCTCTGAATTCCCTTACTCTGGGGATTTATATCTCAGTATTTTGGTCACTTTGGTTTTACATCAAATCTTCCCATAGAATAGGGATACATCAATATTCTTTACAGGATATAGCCGAGGGGAAAGTGTAGGGCTATGTGATTTAATGCAACCTTTGAGAGCTGAAGCTGTGGACTTCAGGTTAACGTATCTTTTCTGTTGGGTCCTTCAAATTGTGTGGAAACTGCTAGGCATCTATTAATAGAATTTACTGTACCATATTCGCACAAGATTTCTTGATGTAAAACAGAATGTCTCTTGTGCTGTACAGGGCAAACCCCTACTTTTTAAAATGTATTTATAGTTACCAACAAGGTTCTTTGCCAATTCCACCAGTTTCTTCAGTGCACAATACTAAGTTCAGCCGTGATCATCTGTTTCACGTTCTTACAATGTGAGACTCTCTTCTTCACAGCACACTTGTTCGACTGGACTTCTAGAGCAGGGATGACTTCTATGTTTGAATCGGGCTTAGGGTTAATCCTCTGTTGTAGTCTACCTTCCCCTGCTGCCCTTCAACTTTTAAGCTATTCAGAATTTTCTCAACTCCGCAGCTTTTGGAATTATTTTTTAGGTTTATAATTGAAAGCTCCAATTGAGAGTAGATAGCTTGGCATTTATTAAAAAAAAAAAAAAAAAAAAAAAAAAAGAAATGCTGTCTCTAACCTAGTGAAATTTCAACAGTATTTCAAAATTTCAAGGTTTGCTCAGCCTGTTTCTGCGCAGCATTTTCTGTTCAACAAATGTTTGTAGAATGATCTTATCCACCAAAGCAAATGTATGGGGAATGTCTGTATGTTTAGTGTGGCTCTTGGTTTTTCACATGGAAAAAATTGAGGCAGAGTGGTGAAGAACTCATACGTGCCCTACATATTGAATGTATGCAACTCATCAACTTTGACTGTGGTTTCTTCAGACTTGCCTTGCTCCAGGTCTTTTTTTAACACAGATTTGTTTGATACCTCTGTTCATCTTAACATGCTTTTCAGCAGGCAGGCTGCATAGGCTTTGAAGAGCTGTACTAATCTCATTTAGGGTTGTTTGGACATTTCAGTCAAAGAGTACCGAGGGGGTTACTGTAGCATCCTCTCTTGCAGGATAGTTTTTCTTCTGAAGAAGTGCTAGCCAATCTTTTAACCCATCATTTACGGAGGAAAACTATGGTGGTGTATGTGTGGTCTTTGAAACTCTCTGGTGTGATGAAATGGTACTCTTTATGACAGTAGGAGCGATGGCCCTTTCAGGTGGGATTGTATGGAAATTGGCGCTTGTGGTTGTGCCCTGCTTACTGCTGTGCTGTTTCCTTGGGCATCTGAAGCGATGGATAGCGAAAGGGAGGACAGCTTGGGTGCCTGGTCTAGCAGGCATTGAGATTGGACTTGCTAGTGGGTGATTGCTGTGCCACAGATTTGTGGGGTCAGCTTTCTAAGGCTGATGCTCATCTGCTTGTGGATGAGATTACAGGCCCAGAAGTGGGGCTCCACCTGCTTTCAGGTCTGTGCCAGTTCTTGGGGAGTTGTCACAGAGGTGCCTTTTGCATCTAATTAGCAAGCTGCTGCAGGTTGTTCCAGTTGCAGAAAGCAATGCTAATGGTGCATGTCCAGACTGTTGCAGTGTGGCTGCCTCCGTCATCTTGGGGCAGCCTCCAGCAAACTGACAGAGTGTGTTAGGTTCTGTGTGCTGGAGAACATCTGCCCTGGGTGAGCTGCATGGTGCAAACTGGCAGGGCAGAGCCCCTGAAGTGAATGGAGTGCCTGACATCAGGATGTTGGTCTCTTGTGAGCTATGGGTTTTGCATGAGGTAGGCTGGGTGGTGGTGAGGAACTGCTTTCAGGGTCTTATTGGGGGTGCTGCAATGTCTTCTGAGTGTTTCTCATGTCTGAGGGCTCCCTGACCCATGGCGTCTGTGATAAGAATAGTTGAGATTATAGGTCTGCCTGGCAGATAGCGTGCTTCAGCTGAGTGGGGCAGCATGATACAACCCAGCAGGGCAGTGTAGCCACAGGGTATGAGAGCAACAAATCTCACCTCTATGCTAGTGCAAGCTCTGGACAGCAACGGAGCTGAATTCTTTGAACGTTGTGGTTGCATGTGTCCAAAACATCTTCAATAGCTAATAGCTGTCCATGCTTAATGGCTACTAAGGGTCAAACCTGTTTGGTTTTTTTTTTTTTTTTCTTAGTTACTGGACACTTACGTAGTGTAAAGATAAATGCTGAAAACATTTTGGAGTAGGCCACTTGTTTGTGCAGCTGCGGATCTCTGTTTTTTTTAAGTTTTGTTTTCTCGTGTTTTTCTTTTGCTTTTTCTTAGAACTAGAGCTCTGTAAAAAGATATGCAGTGCTGCCACATTAACAAAGCAACGTTTGGATGTTTTAGAGTTATTCTTGGAAACGCATCTTTTGATTTGCAGAGGTGAGGAGTGGCAAGTGCTCAACATCTTCGAAAACCAAATCTGGCTGGTTTGGATGTCATCAGAAATGACTGTGGTTTTCCGATGTCTGATAATAAATTCACTGGATTTTGTAATTGAAAATAATGTACGTGTAAAAGTCTGTCATGAAAATACAACCTTGTAGGAATTCTCATGTATTGTTTCACTGAGATGCACGTCAAAATTCCCTCCTATGCAGGGGACGTCACCTCTCTCTTAACCTGGTGCTTGTCCATTCCCTGACTACTTCTGCTCTTGTTGAGTGAAATGCCCAAATTTGGAAGAGGAACGGAATCCTCTAAGAAAAATGAAGTTCCTGCAAGCCTTATGAAAATCTGTTTGAGACAGGAGAGCCAAATTAAAGCCCTCCTTGGGGTAAAGACTGACGTGTGTCGCTGGTCTGCTGGCTTGGAAACACAGAGTCCAGCAAGCCACTTGTCATGTGTAACTGAAAGTGGTCATGGAACATGCTGCCAACTCCAGTTGGCAATGACGTGATGTAGTAAGGGGTTCAGGGAGTTTGAGAAAAGTGCTAAGAAGGATAAACAGCTAATGTTATGCAGCAGGTGTGAGGTGAGAGGAGAAAGGGGGAACCAGTGATATAGTACACAGTCTGGAAGGAAAGAGGGCTTGTTCCTTTTGCTTCTTGTGGAAAAGCATAACTGTGAACCACAAAACTAACTCTGACATCAAGTAGCAAGCCACATTCCATCCAAATGCCATATACTTTTTCTGGGAATAAGAAAAAGAAAGCCTACTGCATTTTGCAAAGATCATCTCTGCTGCTGATGAACTTACTTAAGGTGAGATTGTGTATGTTGTCTGTGAAATTATGGACTTTAGGATGTGTATTGCTAGTGTGGTAAAAAACAAGACTACAGTTCCAATGAAATAAAAAGAGTGTGTTTGAACAGCTGAAAGTTTCGGGGCAAAACTGATGTTAATTTGTAAAGCAAGTTGATAAGGAACTTAGGAAAATTTGGAACATCAGACCCTACAATGCTATATTTAGACTCAATTTATAACTAAGATTGGAATTTAGAAATGCGGCTATAGTATGATTTTTCTCTGTCTTCTCTTTCAGTGTTTGAACCGGTTAGAAATCTCTAGAGATTGCAAAACATCCTGTTTAAAGAGCTGAACTTCTGGGCTAACTCCAGGAAAAGATTTGGGTGTAAAGTCCCAAAAGGGACTGAACAAAATGAAGTGTCTCAAAAAGAGTAAAGTTGGTATTCAGTCAAAACAGATATGCAGCTGGAAAGGGGTGTTTTAACAACCCATCATCAAGTCTAGCAAACCAGAAGGTTTATTCTTTCTTCTTTTCAGCTCTACAGAGACTTTTTCCTTCCACTTTGTTTCCCTTCTCTGATTCTTCTAGTCCCAAAGTTTAATTCTTCATTTCAGTTTAAGAGGCTTTTTGTAAAAGCTTTGATTTCATCTTATGTGCCAGATCATTTCTATAACATTAAGGCAATCAATTTTAAATAGCATAGAACACAGCCTGTCTTATGTGAGTGGCCTTTACTGTGTTTTGAGAATTTAAAGTTTTGTAGATTTGTAATGGTTAGCAGAACTAGGCTCTAAGTAAATACACTCACAAATAGAGATCTGATAAAGGAAATAAATTATTTGACTAGGATAATATTGTGCACTGTTTACAGACTGTTTCTGACAAAGAAAAAAGTGAATAACTTAAATTTACAGCCTCCAGGTTTGCCTACTCCTCTTGAAAAGAGGCATACAGTTGTGGTTCACTCAGCTGCAGATAGTTTTTTATTTGATTAATAAACTGAAGTGTACCCAAAACTCTGGTTCAAAAAGCAAGCAAGCAAGAAAAACCCCAAACCAACCAAGATATTCATGAACACTTGCCAGGAAACCATTT
>WAAD01035242.1:3326-27861 GCA_013389945.1 Fregata magnificens
GCTCACCCATGTGAGTTCACCTCCAAGTGTCCGGTATGGTTAATGGAGATCGAGTCAATATGCTCAGGTGATTTAGGGAGCATTTCAGCTCACCCTGGATATCTATATTGTTCAGCTGAGCACCTCTTTATACTACATTGACTCTACTAATAAGTGGATGTCCATCAGCTAGCAGGGGACTTCAGAGATCCCGCTCGCAGGGAGGCACCTACCTTCACACATCTTCTTTTATGAAACTCAAACTTGGAGTAAACCTGAATGTTTTACAGTGACATGGTTTAAAGTCCATTTCAAAACATAAACCCAAACTTATCAAGAATCAAGCTATTGTGGATAAGCAACCATTTAAAATACATTCTTAGGCATCACTAGTATTATTTTACCTGCTGTTTATATTGACTGTAGCATTTGCTGTCTTATCAGAAGTATTGTCCAATGTCATACGGAACAACGTGGTATGTCTTTGGAGGCAAAGAATTTCAAATGAAGAGGCTATCTTAATTTGATCATGACTTCAAAGGACTCAAATAATTTAAAAAGTAACCATACCTAAAAATGGGGGGGTTTTGTGTTTCAATTTGAAAAACTATATTTCTTGTTCTGGTTTTGTATCTATCCATAATAACTATAGAAGAAGTTTTTTGCTAAGAAGAAAAAAACATATCTAGGCTAAGATTTTTAATGGCAAGAGCTTGGAATTAGACTTCTAAATAGTTTGCTTGATTTTTCAAGTACTGAGCAATTTACAGCTCCTATTCGTATCGGAAGAAGGTGAACTGATGCTTCTGAAATGCTTGTGAAAAATCACGTCAAGAATGTCCAATTCAGTAACTGTTTCTATTGCCTTTAGTAGGGCCGCAATCAATTGCAAATTGTAGGATTTTAAGTCAGGTTTGAAAAGAAAAAAAACCCACAACAATCAGCTTTTGTGAAAAAAAGAAATTTAAAATAAAAATAAACCTCATTCACCATTAGTCAAAGACTAAGTTTTGCTCTACAAGTTTTTCAGTGCAAATATATCAGTATGAATTAAATTATTCTGTTCTGCAATGATCTAGCCAGAAACTACATAAACAAACATTGTAAAGGAAATCAAATTAACAAGTTGTCTTAGTAGAAACACTTTGTAGTACTATTATTTTAAGCCTTATTTTCTGGTTAGTTATCTCTCAGGTGTTGTGCTTGGTGTACCATTTCCTAAGGTTCATGTTTAATTTCAAAAGGGATAATAGTCAGCATCTGAGCAATAATGTCTCCACGAGGTCCTAGAGTTTTGGTGCATCTGGTAGTCACGGTATGAATGTTACTTTCTTCCACCATTTCATGCCCCTTCCAGAAGTATTATATACATATAATATTTTGTGTTACATGCTACTGGTAGGTTTAAACTATACCAATATTGTCAGAATTAGCAGCAGGGCTGTAAATCTTAGTTCCTTCTGGAATCAATTTGTGAGAGGTTCTGCGATATGAAGATCATTCTGAATTGAGCCCACGTTGTTATTGGTCACTTTTCACGTTGCTTCTCATTCTTGCAGAAAAATGAGCAGCCGCAAATGGAGCACAGTCTATTTATGTATCTCTACTTTGTGAACTTCATCATCTTTGGATCTTTCTTTACCCTGAATCTCTTTGTTGGTGTTATTATTGACAACTTCAACCAACAAAAGAAAAAGATAAGTATATTGGTTGTGCTCTCAGGCACCTACTAGGTCTCAAACAATGCTACCTTTAGAGAACAAGGTCCCTGCTATACACAGAATCTAAAACTTCTATTGGCATTTACAAGAGCATTAGTAATTAAGTTAGCAGAACTAACACCCAGGGTGAGTTTCTTCCTCCTTCTTTTTCCCCTATAACCTGAACACCCAGCTCTTTCCCCACATATCAAAGGCAATGACATCTTCTCCGCAGCCCCTTAAAATTTTGCTCCTTTTTGGGAACTGAGCACAGCAGGAGACTCGTTATTTAGAAAGTGGTCTGGTACGGATGCTCTGAGAAGTATTTTGGATATTCAACACCACCAGGATGTGGGAAGCCAGGGAAAGATATGTTCCTGTCCAGGTTTTCAGCAGGTCTTTTGCTTTCAGGCTTTCTGAGCGAGCTGGGTTTCACCCCAGGACTTCTGCTCTGCGAAATGTATGGTTTGTGCCACTCCAGTTGTTTGGACACAGTTACGCATTATGAAAAGGGCTAGCACCAGCAAGATGTGAAAAAGGAAGGAATGTTTGTTTCCAGCATTTTAGACTTTGTAACTGCAATAGTGCTTCTTTCTCACCAACCAACAGTGACATTCCTTTATGTACTTAGGTGGGGAAGATATCTTTATGACAGAAGAACAGAAAAAATATTACAATGCAATGAAAAAGTTGGGCTCCAAAAAACCTCAAAAACCCATTCCAAGACCACTGGTAAGACTGTCTGAATTCATCAAAAGGAAAATGCATTGCAAAAGTGCAATTTAATTCCCTGAAAAGTGCATATGTTTACATATTGCATATAAATTATTTATACTGTCTTTACATTGATACTCAGACAGTGCTCTAAAGTCAATTCAATGCCAAAAAGTTGCACTGAAAGATTTTACAGGTTAAATATTTATTAAGTTCTCTGCATAAATATTGTTGCTTTTACATTCACCTTGGAACTGTTTAAGCTTCAGGATGGGAAGGGATTTGTAATGTCATTTTTACATTCTGCCTTTCTCAAATTTCTCTGACTTCACTGTAGTTGAGTGACTTTGCAACATAAAATTGGAGCTGTTGGAAACGTGTACAGATGAGCACTCCCTACTTTCATAACTGATGCCAGATGTATTTTTTTTCCTCTAGAACAGATACCAAGGGTTCCTTTTTGACATTGTAACATGTCAGTCCTTTGATGTTGTAGTCATGATTCTCATCTGCCTTAACATGATCACCATGATGGTGGAAACCCATGAGCAAAGTGAAATGAAGGCTAACATCCTTTACAAAATCAATATACTCTTCGCTGCCATCTTTACTGCAGAATGTGTACTGAAATTGGTGGCTCTGAGGCAGTACTATTTCTCAAATGCCTGGAACATATTTGATTTGGTTGTTGTAATCATATCACTTCCTGGTAAGTAAAATTGGTTTGGCAAATTCTTTACTAAATCAATTATTATACTTTTCAGAAAAAAATAGTTAAAATTTATCAGCTGCAAATGGAGGTTGAAATGGAAATCATAATACTGTAAAGCCTTGAGGAAAAAGAACTAAAAAACCCCACCAAGATAATATTAGAATAATATGAAATAAGATTTTTTTTAAATTTCTGCTATTTTCTTTTAATAAAAGTATTAAAAAAAAAGGTGGCTGTGTTATGTAAAATCTTTCATAATGGTTCTTTATATTGTTTTTTCCTAGTCTGAAAGACAGAATGAATAAACCATGATACCAGTACCCCATTATGTGATAATGTGATAATTTCTATTGTTACAGATTTAGTGCCAACTAAGCAATCTTTGATCAGATAAAATTTGCTGGGTTTTGTCATCTGAGTTTGTAACAGAGAATTGAAATATATAGAGAATATGAAGACTGGAATTAGATTAGAGACTATAGAATTCAGTTGCTGGAAACTTGGGCATAGCTGATTGAAAATAAGGGTTCACACTGTGTAACAGGATAGAAAAGAACAACACAAATGTATTAGCTTTTATTTTAAGGGATTGTAATGGAAGAATGAGGTAAAGAGCTCTTCTGCCAATTTGAGCTCTCTGCCAATTCAACTATTCCTAGGGCCAGTGCTGCCAAAATAGCAGAAGACGTTTAGGGGAAGAAAAATATTCCGTTTCTTTAGTATGACATGTTTTTGGGAAGTAAGATTCCAGTAAGAATATGGCTCTTCCTTGAGAAATTAAGTTCCTGGAGTGGAAATTCAGAAAAATGTATCAAAAACATCTAAACGTAGAAAAGCCAAACCTCTTCTAGTGCTACTAGATCTGTCATTTTTTCATGTAAACTAAAGATAAAATAACATCCATGTGTAGCTATGTCCCTGAATGAACTAAAAGCCATTGTAGAGTGGCATGCACAACTTCTATGTCCATCACTGGGTTTGCTTATACATATCTTGACTATATTATCTAAATTATGACCATGACATTGTTGTTATATCTTGTTTTCTTAGTTTAGCTTTGCAATGTCAGTATTTGAAGTCAAATTTAGAAGGTAAACACATAACCTGCACCTGCTGAAGTATTCATGCCACCAGCATCAAAGAAAACCATCAGTGAACAAGTGTCAACTGATACGGATATTTGAAGTTGTGCATAGAAAGGTGCTTGCCATCCTTAGTGCAGCGGGTACTGTCTTCTGGTGGCTGAAGAATGTAGTTTGTAATTGCTGATTTCTACAGCTATTTTTTCAGCTCTAACTTCTATTAAAGGTTGTTCTGCTAGGGTCTTAGCACACACACATCAGATATTTTTCGACCGTACAGATATTATCATTTCATCCTACTTACTCGTTAAGCAGAAATGTGATATTCTAACCAGTGGTTATCCTTTCCATTTTAGCCTTACTGCTTTCTGGCATCAGTAAAGCATTTGAACATTTCTTACCACCTACACTCTTCAGGGTCATTCGCTTGGCTCGGATTGGACGAATACTGAGACTCATTCGGGCTGCCAAAGGAATTCGAACTCTGCTTTTTGCATTAATGATGTCCCTACCTGCTCTATTTAACATTGGCCTGTTGCTTTTTCTGGTCATGTTCATTTATGCTATTTTTGGCATGGCTAACTTTGCCTATGTGAAGATGGAAGATGGCATTGACGATATGTTCAACTTCCAAACCTTTGCTAACAGCATGCTCTGTCTCTTCCAAATCACCACGTCAGCTGGCTGGGATGGTCTTCTCAGTCCTATTTTAAACACTGGACCACCGTACTGTGATCCAAACATAAATGGTACTATAGGTGAATGTGGTAAACCTGCCATAGGTATTATTTATTTTGTAAGTTACATCATTATATCATTTCTCATTGTTGTAAACATGTATATAGCTGTTATTCTGGAGAACTTCAATGCTGCTACTGAGGAAAGTACAGAGCCTTTAGGGGAAGATGACTTTGACATCTTTTATGAAATCTGGGAGAAGTTTGATCCTGAGGCAACTCAGTTTATAACTTTCTCTGCACTTTCAGACTTTGCAGATGCTCTGGCTGAACCTTTACGTGTACCAAAACCAAACAAAGTTGAACTCATAGCAATGGACCTGCCTATGGTCAGTGGAGATAGGATCCACTGCTTGGATATCTTGTTTGCTTTTACCAAAAGAGTGTTAGGAGATTCTGGGGAGCTGGATACGCTTAAAGTACACATGGAGGAGAAGTTCATGGCTGCCAATCCATCAAAAAAATCCTATGAGCCAATCTCCACTACTCTCCGACACAGACAAGAGGAAGCTTCTGCCACTGTCATCCAGCGTGCCTACAGGAGTCATTTGCTCCTGCGCTCTGTAAAGCAGGCTTCTTACCTGTACCATCACAGAACTTGCAGTGGTGACACTCTTGGAGGTGCTGCTCCAGAAAAAGAAGGACTTATTGCGTCTATGATGGGTGAAAACTCTGGTAGGAGTCCTGACAAGTCTGAAACTTTGTCCTCAGCGTCCTTTCCTCCATCATACGACAGTGTCACAAGAGCCAGTAGCGGCAGTCTCGTGGTTGAGAATGGAGAAATTACAGGTAATCAACAATCTCCAGAGAGTAAATAGTTCATCAGTGACAATGTTGTTAAGAATATTTTAAAATGTTCACAGAAGCTGATATTGTAAATACATGTCAGCTGAGGCAGCTTCCCTATTAGTCTGTTGATCATGATCAGTTAACCATAGTTAGGCATGAACACTTAACTGTGGTAGCTGCTAAATCATAGCCTTTGGCTCTGCTGTGTTCAGCTTTGTTCAATAGTTACATATGCAGAGACAAAAGCTGTGGAAGGTTTTAGATCTGTTTGATCAAGGGCACCCCACTGCAAAGCAGGTCCCACAGTACCCGAGTGCTGCGGCATACTCACAGCAGTGATAGACAACGTCTGCTGATGTTATCCCTGGTGCAAGAAGCAGAGAAAAGCCCAAGCAGCAACAGATCTACTGGAGAACAGGAAAAGAATGTCAGTGTTAAGACATTGCCGAAGGGAAAGGAGCTAAAAACTACTCTTAGTCCATTCCTAATTGATACTCTCATTATAACTTGTTAAGCAAATGGCTGCTGATTTTTTTTTTTTTTTTTAATATCTGGGGACTGGTGTACCACAAACCTAGCCACTGCATGATCCACGGGTATGCCACAGTGTAGTGGACTTCTTCCAATATGATCGATTTACAGAATAAGTCATGGCATATGTGCTATTGTAGTTGTGTTACTGCAGCTTAATGAAATAATAAATACAACTCTTAGTATTACAGAAGTTGTACTGAGCTGAGTAAAACCTTGCTTTATATTTTGTCTGTGAGGATTATTTTTTTAACCCAGTTTCCTCTGGCGGTGAAGAGAAGGCAGCCGTGCTGTGTGTCTATCAGTCACTCCGTAACAAATTGTGTTTCTTACATACTTTCCTCAAACTTCACAGAACGGTTAAGTTTCATGCTCATGTTCATTCCTGCCAATGTGGTAGAGAAGAGAGACACACGTAAGCATTTCCACTGGGGGGAAATTGGCAGCATCACTTCAGATGACATCAGAAACCCAGGCTGGGGAGTGCCACATGGGCCGCATCTGAGCTGCCCTTGGTCATGGTGGTGAGCGTCACCCACGGCCATGGAGTGAGGCCTTGACCTAAGGTAGATGTGCCCTGTTGGTGGCAAGAGCCTTTCCTCCTTCTGCCTGTGCTTCTCTGAGGGGAGGACCAGTTTCATCTCTCCTGCAAAGATTAGAAGAAACCAAAGTATGAGTAATGTGGACAATTAGGAAACCTGGGTTGAAGCATTTGGGTCTGGGGTTAACATAAGACCAAGGGTGTAATCATAAATTCTCCTTCTCATGAAACTACGTGTGCGCATGGTCTTTCATGATCCTCACTGCATTTTCCTTATAAAGTCCTTTATCTTTCTTCATGTGCTTACTAGCTTGGGCTTCTCAGAAAAACACATGCCCAAACAGTACTCAGTCTTTTGTCCTTTGAACATGTACACTGGAGATACTTCCAGCTGATGCACTTTGCTGTCTAATGACTGTTGTGTTATCCTTTGTCATACGCTAGACATAGTCATAAATTACGCTTGACATTTTAATTTCTTATTTAAACTTCAAACACATTACACACAAGCGAGCGTTAAGATGCTTTTTATTTTTCTTAGTCGCAAGGTCGTAGCTGTGCGGTCACTGTTGGGTTTGGCAGGTTCTAGCAAGGCTCGGGTGAGCTTTTCCCTCCACACTGATTTCAGCCAGAAAGAAAACCAGGTTTTGTGACTGAGTGGGACCTGCTGTACACTTTGCTTGCAACCTGCAGCAAGCTGCCTACTCTCTTCAACACCCCTTCTCTGTTGTGGCGGTTGTATGTCCTGTCTTGTGTCGCTTTCTTCTTCTCCCATCTTTTTCACCTCTTCAGATTGTGAGTTTTTTGGACAGAAATTCTCTTTTACTGTGAACGGTAAATTACACCTACTAATGCAACTTTGTTTTCAGTTAATACTGTCTGAACACCGATTGCAAATAAATAATATTTATAATAGCTTTTAATTTTAATTTCCTCTGTGGTATTCCCTTAGCTTCTCCTAGCCACCATAGCACCTTTAATTAGTTTTGACTAATACTCCCTCAAATTTTAAGACAGGTGCACAGTGAATCTGCTTTATACCAGAGAAGTTAACAGCTGTGTGCCACTGGAACCCAGGGGACTCTATTCCTTCACACTAAAAAATAAAGCTAACAATTAAAAATAATTAATAAAACGAAATTGGTTTTGTTGGCTAAAATGATTTTTAAAACACTTACCCGGTTTGTGATCCACCACAGTTCAGGAGTCGAATACATGGCACTTGTGAGATGGTGTTCCCCAGCTCCAGCCTGTTCGATGTCTGCTTCCCATGATGTGCAGAGTCCATCAAGAAGCAGTAGTGAGCTGCACACACCGTTCTCATCGATTTGGGTGTGCACTGAACAGTTCTGACATCGCATCCTCTCAGGAGATTATGTATTTAAACACATCCATACCCAAAGGCAGTGCAACTCATCTTTGCCAGTTGGTGTGCCAGGAAGGGGTATTTTTCATTGTTAGAATAGTTTATCCACAGTCTGCTACATACAAGCCTCGCTGAAGTCCATCTGTCTGGGAAGGCCACCCTGAAGCTGAGTCAGAGCTCCACCAGCGTAGGAGGTCAGATGCAAAAGATCATCTGGTGCCCTAAGTGAATTGTTTATTGGTGCAAGAAATGACAAGTACCCCCTGTGGTGAATTTTACCTTCTGCAGAAACCCTTCGGAGTAAAGCTAATATTGTTTTGGGGAAGGCAAGCACCTTGCCATGTTCTTTAATCCTTCTGGTTCTCCTCTCAACCCTCTTAATTTTGGATCCTACTGATGTCCACACTAAAATCCTAGTTTCTTGTGATGGCTGTGTGGCATACGGTCTTGTTTCCAGATGGATTGCAGTCCTTTTTGGTCATACTGAACAACATTTTAGGTGCTTGCCCCCTTTTAGCCACTGTTCTGAGAGCATTGCGTTAACAGCCTGGTCTCTTCAACAGTTACCTCTTCCGTAATCTATGTATCACTTACAAATTTTACCCCAAATTCTTGCATTTTTGAAGAGGTTATTAATAGAGACAATAAAAACACGAGGGCTGAGAGCTGTTCCCTTTGACAATCCATGAGAAACACCAGCTCAATAACATGACGGTTTTGTCTATTCTTTTGATAGTGATGTAGCACAGCAAATACAGCAACGAAGGACATGAGAATACCAGAACAACTGTACCTCTCTGTAGTAGGCTTGATTTCACTACCCTAAAGCACACACATTTTTCATGGGAAATCAAAGTAATGGAAAGGCCTTGAATATTTGCACTCCAGTCAAAAGTGTTAAAGGCGGGGAAAAAGGACTATGTGGAACTAACCAATAAAAAGCTATTTTCTTCTGCAAAAATCAGGACCTGTAGCATAAGCTGGACTGACATTACCATTGAGAAAATCATTGTTAATGGGACCATAGTGATAATTTAGTTCAGTGTGTCTCAGCTCTTGGGCAAATCAATGGAGCTCCTTGGCATGAAACTCCTATTGCACTTTAAAGAAAAGAGAAGGTTTTTCCTCCCATTTGCCAGATTCCTTTGCAATTCAACAGTTGTGAATTAAAACTGGATCAAGTGCTGAAAAGCAATACTAGAATGAATAGCAAACTGTGTTATGAAAAGAGATTCAAGTTTAGTTTGTTCAGCCTAGAAGTAACAGCTGAGAGGATGCATCGTAACTCTCAGTAAATAAAGCAGGAGGGAAAATATAAGCGAGGGAGAAAAACATTTAAAAAGACAAAGAGAACAGCCAGGGAAAAAATTACCCTGGAAATTAGAAGTGACTTCTGTTCTTCAGAGGATGGAGTCATGAAACTGCTTTGCAGCAGGAGCAGAGAAGCCAGTCTGACTGGACGGTGAATAGTTATATATTTCTTCAAGAGATTATGTGCCACGACACTTTCAAGGGGATCTGTGACCCAGCAGGTCCTTGGTTCCTGCTCAAAACTCTTGGAATTTAATAAAATTAAGACTGGGATCTGCAACAGGACAGTGAAACTTGTTGAATGCTTCCTCCTAGTGGTTTTAGATCAAAATGACATAGTCAAAGTGCAAAAAAAAATTGGGGCCTCTATCTCAACTATAGAGACTGAAACCTAAACAGATAAATAACTGCCTTAAAAATGAATATTAGCAGCAAGCAGAGAGCTTAGAGGGAGTGGGAGAAAGGGCTGTGTTAAAAGAAAGCTACAGTTTAAAGGTCAGAAAATGAAATGAGTGAGAATTTCCAGCGTAAAAGAGAATTAGACCATGAATAGGAAGCTGAAACAGTAATAAATGACTCTTTGGCTATATAAGAAAGAAGAAGAAAGAACAAAGAAGATGGGGGATTGGCTTAAAATGGGGCGGGGATGAGGTTTTGGACAGCTTTAGGGTTAAAGATTATCTATACATATATGATAAAGATCAGGTAAATAGTCTCCTTCATTTTCAGTGAAGACGATATCCACTATGGGGTTATATTTTCTTTGGCTAACAAGAAATGTTTGAATGGAAATGTGAGTACATCCACGGATGAACACAGAAGGGAACTAAAGGAATGGAGTCAGGGGCCAGAATAACTCCTTTTCGAAAATACTGTTGAGAACTGGCACATGGAACTGCAGATCTGTCAGTAAGGATTTTGTGAGACTCTGTCAAATCAGGAAATGTAGCAGGAGGGAAAAAAAATCCACAAAATCCAACCCAAATGTAATACTTGTATTTGAAAAGGAGGTAACAAGCAATTCGAGCAATCAGAGACTTGCTAATCTGAACTGAGCATGTTGCAGGGCTGTGGAACACATTTTGAAGTGGAAATAATGAAAGACTTGAAGGAAAGTTGAAAATGGAATAAAATAGGTTTGAAATCTATTTGTTAAGAAAGAAGAAAGTGGTAGATCTTATCCACTGGTATTCTGATAAACAAAATGTAATAGGGCAGAGCATCAAGTCCTCTACTGGAGGCCAAATGGGGACATTTGCTATCAGATGATGGAAACAGCAGAACACTGCAAAGGCCTGGATAAATTACTGAAACAGAATGGTTGTGATGCATTACGTGATGCAATCATGAAACGGAGAAATGCAAGTGAAGATCTATCAGCTGAGACACAGTCTGTGGAGTGCAGGATGTGCTAATGCAATGGGGAGGCACGGGTGATGTCACATCTGCACCCGTGCATGCATTGGTAAATGATGCTCAAGAAAGATTCATACGAATCAAACAAGAATTAAAGGGCTTCTACAATAGACAGGGGATTAGAAGGGCTTTAGAAAGAAGCCTGGAATCCTGGCTTGTTTAATCCTGCAAAATGAAAGTCGAGAGGAAGGACGTGACTGTTCGTGAGAGGGGAATAAATGTCAGTGAGGGTTAAACCAGATCATTGAGCAATGCTTATTTTGAATACAGCCTGCATCAACCACCCTTCCTCCCAAGTGTGTAGGAGGGGTGCAGTTTCCCCGTGGTGAGTTTTCCCTGTGAAAGCTTTCCATGATCCCATGGCTATGGGCCAGACACCTGGCACAGAAGAAAGCTGGAAAATGCCCCTAGAAAATTCGTCATCCCTACCCTATTGATCTCAAAGCACAAGTTGCTCCAAAACAGCAAAATCCAATCATCCAAAATGCATTTGCTTATCCCATCTAGTCAACTGAGGTGGTCCCTAACTGAGACCTCATATGTGTTGGGACAGCAACACCAGAAGGTGCAAAGAGATTTTCCTGCAACAAGTGCAAAGTAACTTTTGCAGGACGGTATAGGGTGTAGCAGAGCAGGCTGGCATGCCCACAAGTCAGGTGCAGGACAAGTGTTAATATAATTGCAGGCAAATAGATGCAGAAGCTTGTTGGACAGTACTGAACTAAGGTTTGTGCAAGCTGATAGGAAAAGCAGATCCAGGGGGTCTGCTTTTGGATAGTTTGGGCACAAACCAACTGAGTTACCTTAGTGCACGTTATAAATGTCACACGTCCACTGACAGGAATGGGAAACACAGGTTTAAAGGCTGTCAAATATCTGGCAGATGAGTGTTGGGCTGCATTTGACAAAAATAAGTTGTCTAGCTGGGGTTACAGCTCTTGACCTGAGGACATCAAGGAGAATGTCTGCCCCCTGGTAGTTTGTTTCACAGTTAATTAGCCTTACACGTAAAACCACAAGCCTACCTTTTCATTTAAATTATCTTGACTTCAGCTCCAAGCCACTGGTTCTTGATATACCTTTAATGCTACATTAAAAAATTCTTTAGTACCAGCTATTTTCATTCAATGAAGACACTTATTCACTCTCACCTCTCTATTTATTATTTTAATGTGAGTGGAATGACCTCTTAAAGCCTCTCACACAGGCATTTTTCTCATCAATCAAATAATCTTTTGGGTCTTTTCAGCATCTTCCTATATCTGACCCATCAATGCCATAGCAGCTGCCTGTCATGATCATTATAGCCCTGATAGTATGCAGCCAATTTTACTTCTCCTGAGAGCTGAAGAGCTGGAACCAGCTGTCAGGATCTTTATTGGATGTGGCAGGGAAATGGTTAACCCATTCAGCCATCAGGAGCCAGCTGCAAGGTATAAAAGATCAGGAAAAAAAAAAGATATCTACATAAGGGAGGAGATGATTGCTTAGGATAGAGGTGAATATTGGGGGGAATTTAGTTCTGTCAAGTTAAGGTGTGGGAGAGCTGGGTGCTGTTTTGGGGGGAGAAGTGGTTTGAGAACTAGCGGCTGGAGGAAGACTTGGATGGGCTCAATGGGCCCGGATGACTTGGGTAAGGTGTGAGCTTTTGTGGGTGGGAGGATCTCAAGGAGGTGACCCATCTACCTTGGCAAGCCATGGGGTATCTTGATGTCTTATTCTGGTGTCAAACTGCCTGGTGGGAGGAGATGACCCTGTGCTATGAGAGGGGCCAGGCTGAGTCTGAGCCAGCCCAGAAAATGGATGTCTGGCAGTATGTTGAGGTGAGGCACCTGGGCTTGTTTATCAAGACAATATATGTTTTCACATGTCTAAAATGAGAAAATTCAGTCAGCATATCTCTTCATAAGATTAGTAACTTGGAAATGTTTGGCTTGTTTCATATTTTCTCCCCTCAAATCAATATTTAATCTTGAAAGAAAACATCTTTCTGGACATAGGGAACACTTGCTTAGTTAAGTTTTAGATCATTCTACTTGGTGGTCTTCAAACACCTTCTCACACAACTTCTACACCCCCACACCCCCCAAAAAATGAGGAATATCTCAAATAGGTCTGGAATATCTCAAATAGGTCTGTTCACTTGTTCTGGCTTGGTGCTTCTCAATGGCTATACCCACTGCTGGCTGTGAGAGTCCCTGGGGCAGCAAGGTCCGGAGTTCATCTCTCAGTAGCATGCATGATGCAGTTCACACCTCAGGCTCATGTTTTTGGCAGATCTTTTACGTCAATGAGGTTCAAGTCATATTTTCAAGTTTCTCCTCACAGTGTGAATCACAGCTTTATTCTGAAATGAGAACTGGGAGTCTGATGCGATGTTACATCACAGCGTTCGACACAGGAGCAATCCTCTGCCATAGATATCTCAGGAATGGCAGAGGAAAGGAGTGACCTTGTCAGATAGTTGGATCCAGGAAATGGTGCTAAGACATGTGTAATGCAATGACAGCATTTCCATCGATACCCAAGTGTAAGGCAACCTCATCAGCATGCGCTTGTTCAACCCCAGCTGTGCTCCCGCCATGGTATTAACAAAGCACAACATAGTGATGTGGGGAACTGTTGCCCCTATGTATGCTATAAGCCATTGACAGTTTTAATGTTTCACTGGATCAGGTATCACATATTGCATACTGTGTTTGTTGGTATTGATTGCAGGATCAAAATGTTTAATTAAGGTGGAGGATGCCAAAACTCTCCCTTTCACACAACTGCATTTGCCAATCAGGGGTAAGAGTGACTGCTATTACGCTCTTGAAAAACATGGGGCTCACTGCTGAGCCAAAGATGTCTACACAAGTACACAAATCCCATGAAAAAGCCCTCTGCAGGACTGGATATGCCCGTGCTACACATTGGGAAGATGACTGAAACTACAACCACCACCAAAAAGGGCTATTTTGGGCCCTGCTGCAAAACGCATCACCAAGCACTGCTGCCACCACCGACGGTGAGCAGCCGGGATGGCTGGTGGGGGTGAGGATGTCCCTATTTCCTTCACACTGCTCTTCCCACTGGCTTTGACCATACTGTATCACGCATTGGGCTTATATGCAGGCAAACTTTCTACAAGTGCATCTGTCAGATTCTCTAGGCAGGGAGCAGGATGCTTGATGTAAACCATGTAGACCTAAACATATAGGCTGCTCCATTGATGCTGGTAGCATGGGAAGGACGCTGCAAATAGCCCCTCCTGGCTGTTTAGCACCCATTCCATCTGCATTATCTGTAGCAGGTGCAAAATACAACTTTAATTTACCCCACCTCATTTATCTAAGGACAAAGATCTTACTCAATTTGAATACTTTCTTTCCAGAATTACTTTTTTTGCCCCTCTTCTTCCCTGAAGTTTTTGGAGACCTATTTATGAGTGAGTTTTCTCAGGGAAAAGGCAGCTGGTGAATGTTCAGGTTCATATGGCAGTTAGTTCCCTAGTTTCCTCTTCCATTGAGGCTACAGCACAGCAGCAAGAGAATTTGTAGTGATATCCGCTATCACCCAGAAGTAAGTTAATTTCAGCTGTTAATCCATTTTTAATTTGTCTGGGAAACTTTTACCCACTTTTCATTTCTTCAAGCAATTCCTGAGTTAGGCCCTCAGCTGGTATAATTTGATTGATGGTGTTGAGCCCATTTATGCCAGCTGAGGACCTTGTCTGCTACAATCACCATGAACTAAACCAAAGTTATGGGGGTTGGGGATTTTGGGGCTTGTTGGGGGTGTTTTGGTTTTATTATTTTTTGTCAGTCATGAGAGAAGCTAATGTGAAATTTATACATTAGAAACAATCCAGAATTTCTTTTTCCCATTCTGATTAAGCTGTGTTCTGAGCCAGTCTTATGCGCATTACCAAGCCTTTCAGCAAATACTATTGTATCCTGCATTACTTAAATTCTACAGACTTCCTTAAAAATCCATTTTTCTTTTTTTTGCCCAAGCCTTAGCAGCCCATTAGCTGACATCAGTCCCAACATCCCCTCCAGACAACGTCTCTGGGCACCATCCCTGCTCCTGTGGTCTCTTTCTAGAGTGCACCTTCAGGCACTGCTCCTTGCTCAGGAGGACGCTGTCTCCACCTTTCTCTCAAGCTGAGAAAAACCTGAAGTGTGGTGGCTCTTACAGACAGCAAAAAAAGTCTTTAGGAAGTAGGCGCTGTTCAGGCAGTGGCTATTTTATAAGTGGGGTCTTCTGCCTATGCTTATGGCAAGAACTTACTAGTTCCAGGAGAACTGGTCTCCTTAGCACCTCTACCGAAGAAATTGTTGGTATAAGGGTTTGTTGAAGTGAAGAAAAAAAGAACAAATCAAAAACAAAACAAAAAACCAACCACCCCCCCATATATACGTATAAATATATATACACACTTAAATAAATCCCGATTCAATAAAAATCATGCTGAGATTTCTGGCTGACTTACTTTCTTCAAGGTATAGAAAGCAAGTGGGAAGGCCGGGACTGGATGACTTTACACCTTACTGCTTACGAGTCAGTTTAGGCAGGAAGAACCCCATGGAAGAGCTACATATTTATATACTGGGTTTATGTGGCAAGGGAAACCCAGTACAATTTATCAATAATACAGTGCAACCTCAGCTCTAGGCTCATGACATGGTCAATGCAGGGGAGAAAGGCATCTCCAGAGGTCGGTTGATCTTATCCATTTAGGGACGGGTAATCACCCGTATCTCTCCATTGACGCTTTGGAGGGGAGACATGGTATGACTTACTCAGATTTGGACTTGTTTAACTTTTAGACACCTTAATGGGAGCACATGTATCCCACTATAACTCTTAAAAGATTGGAGGAAAAAGCGCAAACCTCAGAGTTGTAAAGCGCCACCCTCTGACGGGTTTACTGGACAGTCACAATTTTAGGAGAAAGTCTTGGACTCTGCAGTAAGCCCAAATCTGCTCAGTCTACTGAGTACCCTCCTTTGTTTCAGCCTCAGGGCTTCTTGTGCTACTTTATAGCCCTAAACCACTCACGGCCTCTGTATCTAATGGGGTAATAGGGCTGAGACAGATATTTTTGCTGTATTTCTCAGAGAAGTCATTGCTGGAGATATTGTTGGAGCCAGGCGTTCAAAGCATGTGGATTTGGAAGAAACGACTGCTTTTGTTTGCTTATAAGTGATAGTTTTGGTCCATTGTAAAGGCTGGGTTTCATAGCTGCACTTGTCCTTGTGTCGGATACTAAACTTGGGGTGTGAAGTGAGACTGCAGAGTGGTGGGATGTTCTTGGGGAGGGACTGACACGAGTGAGTTACTGGTGTCAGTGTGTTGTACAAAAATAATAAAGTGGTGACCCCACTTCTAAGAAAAATGGGGTAAACTGTCACTCAATTCAGAAGGGAGTACCTGCCTTTTACATATATTTATACTTCAACTTTTCCTCTGCTTCAAACCATCCATTTAAACCAGTTTTGGTGGTGTTTTTCCCTTCTCTTTTGATATGAACGTGACTACAGAAAAAGAAGTGAAAATCCATTAGAAAAAGCAAAATATGAGAAGTGGTAGACAGCAAGAAGTGCTTCTCCAGCACCCATCCTTTCTGTCCGACACCCAAATGCCCACAGAGAGGCCATTTTTGATCCCATCCAACTCTTTTGGAGACCAAAGTCAATTATTAGGATTTTGTGTTATTGTCCTTTTGTGGCCGTGTTTGCATCGAGGATAGTATTTCTCTTCAAAATACCTGGCAGAAGCCCCAGTCCTGTCCCATTTAAAGTCACCCCCAAATCAATGCTTGAAAATAGATGAAAGAATAAATAAAAAAACCCCATCTCTGAGAGAGCACTCAGAAACCCTGCAGAAAAAAAAAAATTGGACTTTGCTTGACGCTGAGGAAGCATTCAATATCCAGCAGGGGTCTGACCCTGCACTCAGAGGGGGTCAGCTTGGAAAGCAAAATGCAGTTGTTCAGTGTGCGCATTGATGTGTTTTAATGCTAGATTTCCAGTCAAGGGCAGTACGGTTCTTAAAGGCTCCATTTGTCAGAGGTAGGATATCGCATTAAGGATGAAGTATGAAAAGCTGAGAGCCTTGAGCAATTATAGCTTTGTTTAAAATCTTCTCCAAAGAGGCAAACCAGAAGGATTCAGAGAATTCCTTTATTTTTAACAGGGCAAATTTTCGGATGCTTGGAGGACCCAGTGACTTTACTGTAGTTTATCCCAGCAGGCAACTGGGCCTGTTGCATTAGCAGCGAGATCCTGGCTGAATGCTGTCCTCCTCCTGCCCTTTCTTGTTATTGTGAGTGGCAGGCTGGTTTATTACACTAGGGTTACAGGTGATTTATGCTGGAGGGTCCTCTTGTAGAGGCTCTAACTTAGTCTCAATAGTTTGGTCTAAAAACCGCTTGCTGGGGAAAGGAAGATGAGGGGGAAATCTGTGGTGGGACCTGACGGAAGTTTTAAGTTGGAAGTGGGACTAAGCAGGTGAGGGGTGAGATGTTTGCAGACTGTGCTTGCAAACAGGCAAAGGAGAGGAGAAAGCCCAAAGAGATGTGTGATGGCTAGCGCTTGACTCTTCACTTGGACAAAAAAGGCAGCTCGTGGATATATTTGGTAATTATTTCTGGTTTTGCAGCATTGACTCAAAGGTGGAGGGTGGAGATCTGCACATGAAATTGTCTCCTGGTCTTTGGTCTTGTTGGTGCCTTTTGTATTCCCCAAGAAGGCAATGGGTCAGCCCAACACAGCCACTGGCTTGTGAGTGCCTGTTTGTCATTGAATCCTTTTCTATTTATAAACTTCCACCCAGGCTTTTGCTGACCACCCATCCTCCTTGTGCCTTCATCCCACCAGGAGGATGAGTACCAGCACTCATGCAGTTGATCCCCAAAGGCAATGGGTCTCAGACAAGTTGCCCATGTACATGCAGTATCAGGATAAGAGTTTTAGACCGAAAGAGCTTCAGGGCAGGCCCCATGTCCACCTGGGACTCCTTAAGCTGCTCAGCTTGAAGGTGCTGAAAAAATACTAATGATGGTTCCTGAATTCAGTCATGCCTTCCTCTTTTCAGAAGGGAAGGTTGTTTTATCACATGTCTATGCTGTTGCAGTAGTCTTGGGTTGGAAATGGATGGAGAAGTAGATAGGCTAGGGAAAAGTGACCAGAAAGAAGTGATCTGATGGACCGGAGACTTTTGCAAGTTAAATAACATGGGCAGTCAAAGCCCTGCAGCCTGCAACCCCTGGGTTTGCAACTTTTAAGTATAAGGTTGAAAACACCAGTGAGGAGCACCAGAGAAAGGGCACTGAAGGATAAAGATGATGTAGAAATCTTACAGGAAACCCTGCAAGAAAAGGAACAGGAGGATAGCTCAGTTTGATTTCCTTCAGGTTTGTCAAGCTTTTATCAGAAATTGAGTCACTTAATCACTTATAACTACAATTTGCCTGAGACCTGGCCTACGCGAGCAACAGTAGGCCTAAAGCAGTCCTAAGGAAGTCCAGAAGATTATTTCCATGCTGAAAGACATTGTGGTCTTTATTACTTTGCTACATTGGGTCTTTCTACCCCAAGCACTTCCCAGAAACTGAAATGGCAGTGTCTGAATACAAACTAATAGGCATTATAATTAATTAGAAGATTCAAATAAAAGGGAAAAGTTTCATGATTCATGTAAAATATTAAGTAAATGTACTGGAAGGAAGCTTGACTTTAATTAGGGTTAAAATGGAGGAAGGGAGGGCACGGTGGACTGCGACGAAAGAAAGAAGAGGGATCGGCATACTAAATGCAGAAAATTACTTCATCATTTTGAGTTTCCCTCCAGTCCTTGTGGGGGTCTTCTCATTAGCTGTGCCTGCACGATGCACCCGAAGGCACGTTCCTAACTGCAGGCTTGCAGGTAGTATTTAACCAAAACCAACCAACTTTCCCTAACTCTGTTAAAGATTTTTTTTTTTGGTGTCTTTAACACAATGAAATGCAAAGGACAAATCTTAGTTTCAGCCTGGAAACAGCACGGAGATACCTTGGAGATCCTCTATATAATGCACAAGGGGGGAGGCTCTGGAGGCAGAAGTAAGGCAAGGATTTGCTCAAAGTGCCTGTGCAAGGGAAGGAAATCATGCAGCAAATGTGATTTGCCACAAATCAAATCTGATTTTACATTACTTATGATTGATCTTGCAGCATCTACGAAGCACCAACATTTCTAGATGCTTTAGACTCCATGTGGAAATCTTTTCTAGGAACGGTTAACCTTTCTTTGGTCTGCTTTGAAGCCCTTCCCTGTGGAAATCACAGCCAAAACTCCCACGGAGCTTGGCAAAGCTTAGATTTCACCCCCCCTAAAACATATCCCTGTGGCACCCAAAGTCCAGCTGTGCCTAGGAGCTCTCTTGGTTCCCTCCATGGACTAAGCCTTGCAGATCCTCAAAGCCACTGGAGAGATGTTAGTGTCCTTCGCAAGACAGGTCGCAGGGGTAAAGCAGCTTTGTTGTCATGAGTTGGTGCTTTTGACCGAAAAAGGAGGGAATATATTTATATTTCTCAGTCGCTTTGCAAAGGCTCAAGATGTGGCCGCTCCCTTGCAGGAGACTTTACCTAACCTGGGAAAGCGGGTGCACTTTTTGGAGGAAGTTAGCAAAGGAAAGTTCATGTGAGGTGAAGTTTTTTACAACCTTCTGGGTGTCAGAAATGCATCCAGCCTGCGGTTCGTTATGATGCAGGGAACACGGGAGGAACAGAAAGCTTTGCTGGAAACCCAAGCTCTGCCTTTCTGACACTGCTAATCACCAAACCCCAAGTAAACGCTTTCCCCACTTAGCAAAGCAGTGTTTCTCTGCTCTCTGAACTGCCTAATCACCAAATATTTGTGCTGTCCACAGGCGGCAAGAGTGTGGTAATGGGACATAATTCAGCCCAGCACAGCATAACCTTCATCCCTTTCTAAATTAAAACGCAGCTGTATTCTGGTGTGACACAAGTGGACTAATTGGGGAGGGGAGTGGGCCATTTCAGGGAGATGAAATAAATTTTACTTTAATGATGTGAGCTGTTATGTGTCTATCAGGGCACATGTCACACTTGGACTCATTCGTTGACAGAGGCACTGCCAGCCTGTAAAATTTTTTTTCCCCCCCATTAAATTAGATTAGCTCACTTTAGGATTATATCTTTGAGTCTGATTGAACAAATGTAGCAATTTAGCCAGGCGTTACAGGATTTCCCCATGGATGCCTGATGAGAGATGCTCCATGAGGATGATACACTTAATTAAAAGACAGAAGCTGAAGACTGATACAGATGTATCCTGACACAGCAGCTGGGTTTATGTCAGGGTCTCTTTGCTTATTGAAATTGAAGTGGGGGATGAGAAGAAATCAGGGCTCTTATTACAGAGGAAGGAACAAGCCCAGATCCCAGACAATGAAGCTTTAGAACCATCCCTGATGTGACGCAGGGGTGGGTTCAGCCCTGATGCAAATAGTGGCCTGACCTTATGCTTTGGGTCGCGCAGAGGTGGGGATGTGGAAGGGACCCAGCCCTGCAGGTTTGCTCTACTCGCTCGCAGTGGGGCTGGGAAGCCAGCGGGGAAGGGAGCTTGTGGGGGATCCTCATGGAAGGGGGGTCAATACGGGATGGCCAAAACCCTTTTGCCCGGTTAATAAATGAGAAACGTGTTGATGTGCTGAATGTGATGCCCTTTCTTCATCCCACACACCCGGAATCTCCCGTCATCTTTAGATAGGAAACCCCTTCTTGTCCTGCTGTCTCCCTTTATTTCAAAGGGAATTACAACAGATCGCAGTATTTTTCTTTCCCGGTAGAGGGAAGTATTGGCTAAACTGAGTTTTGCGTGCCACAACCTCATGGCACCTAGTGCTAAAGGAGCATCTCACAGCACTTATCCCAGGCAGTAAAACGCCTTATAGAAAGCCGGGGTCCGTGGAAATCAAAAGCACTCCGCTGAGCACCAGCAGGGTGGGAGGCCAGGGAAAAACCTTTCAAATTTTGAAGAAAAATACTTTTTCCTTTTTGCCAAATGAAGTTTTGCAAGAAAAGTATTCCTAAAGAAGCATGGGGGTTTTTTTAAGAAAAAACAAAGAATGTGTTTTAGACTAAAAGTGTTCAAACTCTCACAGCTTTGAGAACTGCACATTTTCCAATTTCTTTGTTTCCTCAAAAAAGGTGGCAACAAATGTGTAGGGATAAGGGATGAAAGAAAGGCTTTATAAATATCTCGGAAGAATAAATGGCTCTCTGCAACCAGCACTGTTGTCTATAATCCCTTTAAGAAAGCAGTGATTGCTTTGTGGGGAGAAAGGTGTGTTTTTGGAGAGCAGTGAATAGAAAGATGACATCAACTGATCTCCCACATAGTATTTATTTTGCTGCTAGTACTTACTTCCATCTGACATGCACATTTATTGCGTTTCAGCTGACTCGCCTGAACTTTTTCAAACATTCGGTAAGCCAGCATTACCTGAATGTTCCTTGCAGAAAGGAAGATTTTGGCAAGGCACCACAGGTTTAATCAATTTTCCTCTCTCTGATCAGTCTGTCTATAGGGTTCCAATTAACGTGGTTACTTTATGATTAGTGTTTGCATTACGAGTTGCTCCTGTGCCAAGGATGCTCCCCACTTGCTGCATGAGTTTGATGCTGCACAGACCCAGAACCCACCGCTGAAGTGCTGGCTTCAGTGTATGCTCCTGGGTTACATTTCTGTATCTTCTGAAGCGATGCTCAAAGGGAGGCAACTGAGAAACAAGAACCCAAATAATGCGTACATATTTGAACTGAAAACCGGGGGAAGGGGTGGTTTTCTGGGCTGCAAATTGAACTAGGGGGTAGGAAACGGGGGAACAATCTCAGTCCTGCTCCCGGCGTGGAATAAATTTGACAGGTAGCTTTCCCCTCCTATACTTCTTCCTACCTTTTGTTCATCTTATTTCCTTTGTAAATATTGCTCTGTGTTTTCTATAAACTGGGTTCAAACTGAGCTGATTTCATTATCACGGGAATGAGGATTTGCTAGTATTAGGAAGAATTTTTCAGTCTCTAAAGATAGATGAAAGAGAGACGGGTCTTCCTGGTGCTTCATCAGGGTTTAACAGTATTTCCTCCTTTCATAAACAAGCGGTAGAGTTGAAAATTTAGGGTAGCATTATGTATTACAGACTGCGAAAGAGAGAAGAGATGGGACAGTGGATGGGACATTAAGTGAAAGCTCCTGGGTTTTCCCCTCCTTTCCCTGGCTGTGATACTAAATCTGTGGCACTGGGACCCTGCGGGCTCCCTGCCTGCTCCCACTTCATTTCTGTGATCAACCCTGAGACCATTGCTACTGAGATTACTACGGAAGGAGGGAGGACAGAGATGAGGACCTTCATTCATGGATTGTGAGTGGAGCAAGAACTGGATGGAAGAGACTAAGATACTTACTTTTAGCTGCCAATGCCCCTTCCACATGAAATTCCTGAATTTAAGTTAAAGCTCCAGCAATGTCTGTGTAACATCAACCTGCAGAGGCAAACTCTGGTCTGTGAAAGCACAGGTAAGGATATACCAACCCCAAAATTCCCTCAAACGCATACACATGTAAATCAGCCCCAAAACATACATCTCTACCTGTCATCAGCACAGAAAGCATTATGCCACAGCCAAGGCAGCCTATTAATTAACTCTTCCTCCATAGGAAGAAGCAATAGGTTCACCTGTCCTCTCTCCGCACAAGCCCAGCTGCCCCATGAAAGCTCTGATGGTATTTTTTTTAGCTGTTTGGGTGATTTGGGGGAGGAAGTACCATTTTCAGAAGTGATGATGGGCATGGCTCCGTGGCAGGAGTCTGTGCAGGTCCAAGCCCACTGTGATGATCCTGGACCTGCTGCCCCAGACCTCGGGGTGCTTCTGGGTGCTGAGAGCACCTGCATGGTGGGACCATACCATGACCGACCCAGTGAGGAGGGTTTCCACTGGGGTTGTGTTGCTGTGATGAGCAATGTGACCCCAGCCCACAGGGCTCAGGCCAGCAGCAATCCCTACGCAGCATTTTTGCTCTGGTGTGAATTCCTTTTTCTGGTTGAACTCAAAATGGTGTTGGAAATCCATTAAACTCTGCTGAAAAAAAAAAAAAAAAAGCTGTTGGTCTTGTAAGGTAGAGTGTCCTGCAGAGATGTGCCGGCACAGTGGTAGGAGTTCAACAGCAGGGGTTAGAGCTGCCAAGGACTCACAGTTTGCCTTTCTGGTGTTTAAGACGTGCCTGTCCTCTGTCCACTTTGGGTCCTCCTGAGAACTTCCCTCCCTTTGCACAGCCACCATTCAGCTTCATGCTGAGTGATTAAATCCCTGAGGATTTGTCTTCCTTTATCTCCTGCCTCGCACATTGTTCTGCATCTCTGCACAGCTCTAGGCTTTCAGAGGCTGTTTTCCCAACAGGGAGCTCACGTCCACCCTCCTCCGCCTTTCCTAGTCTTCATTCCCCTCCACATCCCTTCATTTGTAGTCTTTGTTTTCCAGCCTCTGACCTCTACCCCCTCTTCTCAGCTCCCTCTCTCCTCTTCTTCCTCACCCTACTCTTCCCTATGAGACGCTTCTTCATTTGCTGTTTTTCCAGTTCTGCATCTTTGCATACTTTGAATCCCTCACTCGATAACATCTTTGAGCGTGAACTTGTTCTCAAATGGAGACCTGCTCTCCATCCACCCTCCTGGGGCCACTGCTGCATTTTTGGGCTGTTTTGTAGCCTTCTCAGTTTTTTCCTACATGATCTGCTCCTTTCCCAGCACTTGCTTTCTTTGATCACTACCAAGCCCTGAGCTGCTTTCACAGGAGCATTTATTACAGCTCTAGGCTCTTTCTGGAGTGGCAACAGCCACTTCACAGCCCGTCACCGAGCCAGTAAAGCGATGCCTGTCTCCCCCATATTTTACCTTGCTCAGTATTTTGAGGTCCTTTTGCAGTTCTTCAGAAGTTTCTTCCAGTTTTACCACCCTGAATACTTCAATATTGCCAGGAAATTCTTGCCACCCCTCTCTCCACCTATGAGCATCCATCTGTGACCTTCCCCGTCATTGCCGGGCAGCTTATTTTCAGTAAAATCCACTGTTCCCGCTCACTGGGGTTGCTGCCCTGTAAGCGTGACTCAGGCATCTGTTCCTTAAGGCCTGAGGCACTTGGGGCAGGCAGCTGCAGGAGGCGTTGGGTTGGGTTGTCCGTGGGGTGAACAGAAGGTCCAGCTTTGGCTCTGTTCACGCCTGCCCCTTTCCCCTGCGTGTTGGGGACACCTTGCCCTGTCCCGCTGCCCAGCGCCTCTCCTCTCCCTTGTGTCCCCTCTCCCTGGTCGAACCTGCTCTCCAAGCCCCCCCGTGGCAACCCCCCACTGCCACTGCAGCTCCGTCCCTGCTTCCGCCCTCTCCCAGCTTTCTCCCCAGTCTTGCTGCCTAGCCCTCCCTCATCCCCTCTCCTGCCTTCTTTTCCATCCTTCTCTTCCCTATCCCTCCCTTCTTCCCAGCCCTCCTCATCCCTCCTTCCTCCCCACCCCTCTTCCTCTCCCATCATTTCTCCTTCCTCACCCCTGCCTGTCCTTCTTCCCCATTCTTCCCCCATCCTGCCTTCCTCCCCATCCTTTCTCCCTATTGTCT